>JANFOE010002545.1:2500-97500 GCA_025667525.1 Glebionis coronaria | reverse complement strand
TTGAATCGACTCATTTGACTTTAACACAATAGTGTTGTGATCGAGTTGTGTCTTTTACTTTTAGGTAAGTTAGTCGCTTTCAGCATTATAGTGAATCCGCGTAAATTGTTAGTCGATTTATTTGTGGGGCGGCATAGTTTGTTAAGTTCACAATTGAAGTGGCAGGGGATAATTTCCAGTACCACTTAGCTAATGTTCTATCTCACTTGCACGCCCCACAATATGGAGATTTGAATATCAGTTGGGATTTACAATACACACGTTTTTTTCAAAGATAGTGGAAACTTGGGAGTTTCAAAGAATGCACAAATTGAAGGGGAAATTGGCTCCAAAAACCTATATGTAATATGTATTTTTCATGCACTGATGGAACATTTCCTCGTGTACTACTACCATAATTTGATTTGACTATTTCAAAAAGTAAAAAGTATCCACGTAGTGCTTAATGAACTGCACAGATGTAAATAATCGGCCCATGAGTTCAAATGATACTAAAGCTCACCCTTCAATGAGTTTTGTACATAAGGGGTAATAATCTTTGTAAACTGGGCTAATCATGATTATATGATTTATTCAATATTTCTTGGAAAAATTTAAGAAAAAATATGTATGTTTTTAGGGCAAAACAACTTTAGTGTATTAGGACCCCGCTCAGTTTATCGATTCTATCTACCTTTTAACAAGCGACGTTGTGGACTTGCAACGCTAGATAGACCATGACTAGAGTCGTGTTATGATATCATATAACATCTCTCTAATAAAAACAATGATAAGAAATAATACAACAGTGGTTGTAGTTAGCATGCTAATAATACCGTTGCAGCCTCTAGCTGATATTTGAGGTAAACAAAAAAAATCAAGAACCAAATAATTACTATTTTTGCTAGGTAAATGCATTTATATAATATCCTACTTAAACCATGTCTGAGTTATAGCGTTTCACTTTAAACATGCATAAAAGTTGCAAAACCGTGGAAAGTTTATTAAATGCAACAAAATGGATCTTCACTGGGGCACATACGCATTATATAGTAGTATTTTGTATTTAGTTTTTTCTAATTGTTTTCAAGTGGTGTTGTATGGGTTGATAATTTCTCAGAGAGAGTTGCACTAAAGTTCTATTTATTTATATGGTTATGGTGATGTAACTAGGTGAAAAATGTTGAGGAAACTATAATAAGTGTGAAAACACTTATCTTTTTACCACTTAATTATAATAATAACCAAGCCAAAACGTGTATTTTATGTCGTAAATGTCGGAATTATGCGTGGTTTGTGTTTTTGTTGTGATTTAGGACTAAAATGTGAAAAGGGAGGAAAACACGGGCTTTCACGGGCTTTTATCGAAGAAAAAGACAAAAGACGAAGTCAAGAGATCAAGAATTCAAAAAGAACGGAAGTCCAAGGCCTATTCTGAAGATTTATCGAAGAACAAGTCCAAAGACGGAAGTTTAATAAAGCCGAGGAACTCAAGTCTAATTTATGAATAAATTACAAGACGAGTTTAATTAATCCCGAGACAAAGTCTAAAAAGTCGAAGAATTTAGAAGACTAAAGACTAAGGACTAAAAAGAAAGAAAGAAAGAGAGAGGAAGCTTCCACACCTCCCCTCCTTCCCTATAAATAGAGACTAATCATCTTATTTTCATTTTGTTAGCTAATTTGACACATTAGTCTTTCCACCTTAATTTCATGTCATTTTAATTCATTGTCATTTTAAATACTTGTATTGCACTTTAATTCCTTTAATTCCAAGTAAGTCTTTTAATTTTGTGTTGTTTAATCTTTTATCTTTAAGCTTTTTAATCATCTCATTCTACTTTTATTCTTGCTTATTCTTAATCTTTTTCATAATCTTTGTTTGTGTTGATTTTATGTTTTCAATCTAAATCTTTTTCATCTATTTTTTACATAAAGTTTGAATCTTTTTAATTTTCGTGGCTTGTTCTTAATGTTTTTATAAGTTTTATCATTAATCTAGGCTTTTTAGTTAGCTTATTGGTGTTTTATTTTGCTTATTGTGCTTAAAAAGTTAAGATTTTAGTGCTTAATCTCGTACTTTTACGTTTTCCTAGTTTTTAGGAAAAGCTAATTCGATTTTGCAATACTTGTGTATTGCGAATTTGTGTCCTGATTCAATTTCGCAATTCTTCCATAATTGCGAAATTGAATCCTCTACAAAGTTGCGAAATCTTGTTCCAAGTTGCGAAATCATTGTTTTTCAATATTGCAGATTTGATCTTTTTTTGGTATTACGGAATTGAATGTTTCAGCTATTGCGAAATCTTGTTCCAAGTTGCGAAATCATATAGTTTTCAATATTGCGAATTTACTTGATTTTCAATATTGCGGATTTACATTCTTTGAGTATTGCGGATTTAAGGGATTTCCCTTATTGCGGAATTGTGCCTTCTATTGCGAATTTATTCCAAAATTTGCATATTGCGGATTTTTGTCATTTCACATTGCGAAATTAATTCAATTTTTTTAGCAATTGCGAAATTAATTGCTTTTTATTCAAATTCAATTTTTAAACTTATTTTTCCCGCCATTTTTAATTAGCTTTATTTTAATTGTTTCGTCTTATTTTTACTTAAGTCTATTTTTACTTGTTCTTCCTAGTTTTATTTTTAAAGTATTTTATTTTAAAGTTTTTAAATTTACGTTTTGTCAAATTTTTATTTTACGTCATTTACTTTTCGTCAAGCTTTAATTTCTCGTCATTTAATTAATTTACTTTTAAAGTCTTTAATATTGCACTATTTACGTTTTAATAAGTTTTAGTTTTAATTACCCGTCATTTACTTTAACGTCTTGCACATTTACTATACTACAACGACCAATTTATTGTTTCCCACCAAAAGACAGTTGAGTCGCACGTTTAACTGTAATCAATTCGAATTGAACCGATTTCAACGAACAATTTTTCTAACTAAATCCCAGTTATTAAATGGCGCCGATGCCGGCTCTTTTCGTAAAGATTAACGGTTTTCTGTGAGAGACGCGTTGCTTTTTGGGATCCGTTCATTCATGAGCGCTATTTTTCTTGCTCAAAAATTTTCAAATATCCATAAAAATTAAAAAATTTCAAAAATACAAAAACATCTAAAAATCATAAAAAGCATTTCTTTTTCAAAGTTTTGCACCAAAAATATTTTTTTTTTTATAAGTGTACATATATTCTATTTGTGTTTGGTATCTTTTTCTTTTGCTTTTGCAGGTGCATGCGTACTAGATCTTCAACTTATTCAGAGCCCGAGACTCGTGAAGATTTAGATATGGCTGGTGTACCCCCCAACATCAATAACAACAATGTTCCCCCACCCGACCTTAGAAGAATGGAGGAGCTTTGTCAACCCACAATGTATGGACGAGGAGGACCGATTGCGCCGATGCAAATCACGGCTCCGGAGTTTTCGTTGAAGCATCATATGATCCAACAAGTGCAAACTAATCCATTTCGCGGATTGCCTGATGATGATGTCAACAAGCACCTCGACAAATTCATTACTATTACTCAAAGCATGAAGTTGCCCGATGTTACTATGGATGTCCTTCGCCTACAACTCTTTCCACATACTTTATCCCACCATGCCGAAAAATGGTTTGATCGTCTCCCAAAGAATTCCATTCATACTTGGGACGACATGATTCAACGATTTTTGTCGCGCTACTTTCCACCATCCATGGTCACGAGCCTTCGGAATCAAATCATCGGTTCATGCAAGAACCCGATGAATCTCTCTTTGATGCTTGGGAAAGATATAAAGTTTTGATCGATCTATGTCCAAACCACAACATGCTCCCTGTTACGTTGATTGATACTTTCTACAATGGTTTAACTTTTCATGATCGTGATACTATTAATGCAGCCGCCGGTGGCACATTTATGAAAAGAAGACCCGAGGAGTGTAGAGAGCTTATTGAGAACATGACTACTCATCACAAAAATTGGGATTCATCCGCATCTTCAAAGAACAACACGAGAGTCAATGTTTCTTCTACTTTAGCAAACCCCGATATGACCGAATTCACCCGCATGATGGCCGAAATGAACAAAAATATCTTGCTCATCGCTACAAACCAACAACAACAAGTTAAAGCTGTAGCAATTTCTTGTGAGACCTGCGGTGGTCCTCATTCATACACTGATTTTCCTTCTACTCAAGGCAATCCGGAAAACGTGTATGCGGCTTATGTTAACTATTCACCGGAAAATTACAAAGCCCGACCTCAAGGTGATCGGAATCTGCTAAGTTACAGGTCGAATAACTATCTTTCACCCGGTTTTTCTCCTCAAAACCACAACCCCAACAACTACAATAGAAGCACTCAAAACCCACCTCGAGCTTCTACTCCATATCACCCACCCGCCCCACAACCTCCACCCGTAAATCAAGATGTTGAAACTTTCATGAGAACCCAAAGAGTGCTAGTTAACAATCTTCAAAGCCAAATCATCAACTTGAAAGGTGACATCACTAAACAAGGAAATGATATTAGAACCGAGAATCATCAAGATATGCAAACTTCTATCAGCACTTAGACGAATGATTTGAAGAACATGATGGCTAGTTTCTTTCAAGGTAATCAACCTTCTACTTCGGGCTCACTTCCTTCAAATACTATTACCAACCCGAGAGCGAATGTAAGTGCTATTACTACCCGTAGTGGAACAACTTTAGTAGGACCATCCATCCCACCCCCAGTTACACCATCTACACCTCCTCCACCACCATTTATCCCTACTACTCCCACACCTAGTATTAGTTCACCATTACCGTCTCCGCCTCGTCATGAAGAAGTACCCAAGAAGAACCCTTCACCAATCCCACCTTCTACCTCTAAACCCTCAACATCTCAACCTGTACCTGCTACACCTACACCACCTAAACCCAACATTTCTTACCCTTCCCGGCTGGACAAAGGTAGAATTCTTACTAAGGATGACGTTCAAGTCTCCAACTTTTTGAACAAGATTGTCGGCATAAACATCACCTTTAGCCTTGTTGAAGCTCTTGCACAAATGCCTAAATTTGTCAAGATGTTTAAGGAATTACTTAATAAGAAGGAGAAGATGGCCGAGTTTGTTAATACTCGATTAAATGAAAATTGTTCTTCCGTCCTTCTTAAAGAACTTTCGGAGAAACTTGGAGATCCCGGTCGTTTTGTGCTACCATGTACTTTTCACCAAACCGAAGAATTTACTGCCTTAGCCGATCTCGGGGCAAGTATAAATTTGATGCCTTTAAGTGTTTGGAAAAAGTTGTCATTACCCGATCTTACACCAACGAAGATGACTCTTGAGCTTGCAAATCGCATCTCGCTTACCCCATTGGTATTGCCGAAGATGTGTTCATTAAAGTTGGCACCTTCACTTTTCCGGTCGACTTTTTTGTTGTAGATTATGAAATGGACCCTCGTATTCCTTTAATACTTGGTCGGCCATTCTTGAGAACCGGAAAAGATTTAGTTGATGTTGCCGAAGGTAAGTTAATCTTAAGGGTCGGGAATGATGCACAAGTGTTCAAAATGGGGAAGATCACAACCAAACCCAATGGAAGAGAATCAACAAATGTGATTAATGTGCTTGATGATATTGTCGTCTACAACAATCCTCTATTCGATTCTTTCTATGATAATCCACTGTTCCAAGATGATGTGGATGATTCTCTATCCAATTCTGATCCTCCACCAATTTATGATTCTCCATCGATCTTTGATGCTTATGATGACGATTCTACTTCTAATGGAGATGATTATGATGATTTTACTTCTGAGTATCCAGACATGCCCACTTATGATGATTTTGATGAGGCTGATACTCTCTCGAATGATTCTTCACATGATGAAGATCCTCCGCCAACAACACTTAATCCTACTTTGGATGACTACTCATTTGAGAAAGACTTTGCTACTTTTCTCAACACATACTTCCCAAATGAGAGTGATGCTCCTCCTTTGGACATTGATGATTATGGTCTTTATCCTTCTACGGATATGAAGAAACTTCTTTCAAAGGAGAAGACGTCGGAAGACACCAACATCCGCAGCACGTATGTTCTAACACCTCTCTGTCCACCTTCTGAGGATGAGGTTGTGCATTTTCTTAGCGGATCTTCTTCAAATTATGCTGAGCCTGAGTGTTATTTTCCCCTAAAGGAAAAGGTGATCGACCCCGGTATTGAAATTTTCAAGCCATCTCAGTATCCATATGATGAAATAAAAGGAAAAATCTTTGGAACTTATGGAGATATGCTTGCACTTCACCCTTGCTACCACCGTGCTCCATCTTTGCGTAAGGAACCTTGCCTACTCTTCTTTGGCTTGCCTTGTTCGCCTTAAGCTTGTGTTATTTGATGGACGAAAACTATGTATTTGATCCCGGTGGATGTTTTTCAAGCTTCTTCCTATGCTAATCAAGGTCGAGTCAGGCTCACGACTCGGTTAACAAAAACAAGCGCTTCTCGGGAGGCAACCCGCAGTATCTATCCTTTTTCTCTTGTTTTTATAATAAGTGTAGGGGGAGACCCTAGTATGTTGTTTGATGTCTTCTTTCTAATCATGTACAGGGATTCGAGCTTTCAAACATCCATTCCTGATGACTTTTGACGAACCGTGATCCCGTGTACCCGTCTTCTCGGTTCTATCCTAAACTCTTTTCGATTCACTATTTTATATTTTCCAATATTAAAATAGGAATCTCGTTAGTTGTCTTTTCCTTAGCAAGATTTAAACAACGTGCACAATGTCCTAAGTGTAGGGGAGTTTAATCCCACATGCTTAAACATTGAGGACAATGTTTATATCAAGTGTAAGGGGACTTCTATTGAAGTTAAGTGGACTTTTCCATGAATTTGACCTCATTTTAACCGGAAATTTGATTTTCCGACATTTTTCAAAATTTTTAATCTATTTTGGCCTAGTTGTAGTTTCCTCTATTTTTTTGTTATTTTCTCTTATTAAAATAAAATGGTTTTAGCAAGCTTAGATATCTTAGACATATTAGGCCCGTCGTAAATATTTTGACTCAACCCGAGTTTAATTATCCAAGTTTACTCTAGCTAGTATCCTTAACCATGTAGACCTTAATTGGTTTATTAGGCTAAACATCCATGAGTCTCATTCCTTGAGATTTAAAATTGTGGAGAACGAGAAATGATAGAGGTAGCTATAAGTTTGGTATTCTTTCATTAACTTATGTGAGTTAATTATGACCTTTTTTCCCAATGCTTGTAAATAAATAAATGTAATAAGTAAGGTCGTACGGTCTGAAAAATTACTTAGCTTCTAGCCCAAGATCGTTTAAAAGTTGCTCGGTATTAATTAAAGTTCATAGCCAAGGCATAACTTATTGAAACGGGACGCGAAGATTGGCAAGTCCGAAAAGGCCCTAACAAGGCATGAGGACCCCATTTTGTTGCTAAAGATCCAAGATGATATGAAAAGCATTATTCCCAAAATCAATATGAAGGATCAAAACACACGACGAAAAGCAATTACTCCCATAAAGATCATAGAGAAATATATCCGAAAAGACCCTAACAAGGTATGAGGATAAATAGATCCAAGTCCAAAAATGAGGCGGATCGTTGTATATCGAAATCCCAAATAAGGATTGAAGAAATAATGAAGAAGTCGTGGTCAACATTTGAAGAAAATATCTCAACTACCCCAAGTGAAGATATACACTATATACGAAGAGGACCATAATTTCAATATCATCTTCTCAAGATTTGAAGTATGAAGTAAATGCCAAATATCGGTCCGAGAAAGGTCTCAAATCATGAAACGAGTTATGCCAAGATATGAACTTTAAGAGGTTTCGAGAAGCAGTTTTAAAAGATTTTTTCCTTTAGCTAACTATGGATTAGATACTCCTACTTTATTTTCAGCCTTAATAAACTATCGAAATAAGTCAACAATGCATCCTCATGATCATTCAAGACATCAATAAAATATAAGAGTTACCCATAGGAATAAGGGAGTCTAAGTGATTAATTGAACCGCATGAGTAAGTGTTAGTTGTGCTAACTTGTACTAACGATGATCTCGTTTTTAAGCTTGGCATGGGGAACGTGAAACTTGAGGGTGATAAACATTCATGACACCAAAGCCCTAATGTAAGTCTTAGATTTCTTTACAAGTTTCTTCCTTCTAGCATTATGTTATTTTCTATCTTTTAAATTTTCCTTAGTTTATGTTGTTTAATAAAGGCCAAGGTAGGTTGATTATGATGGAGAATGTAAATCTTGCTTTGTCACTAAGCATTGCATGAGGCCATTGCAATGGTCAAGTGTAGGGGATTAAATAAGTGTGAAAATACTTATCCTTTTACCACTTAATTATAATGATAACCAAGCCAAAACGTGTATTTTATGTCGTAAATGCCAGAATTATGCGTGGTTTGTGTTTTTGTTGTGATTTAGGACTAAAATGTGAAAAGGGAGGAAAACACGGGCTATCACGGGCTTTTATCAAAGAAAAAGACAAAAGACGAAGTCAAGAGATCAAGAATGCAAAAAGAACGGAAGTCCAAGGCCTATTCTGAAAATTTATCGAAGAACAAGTCCAAAGACGGAAGTTTAATAAAGCCGAGGAACTCAAGTCTAATTTATGAAGAAATTACAAGACGAGTTTAATTAATCCCGAGACAAAGTCTAAAAAGTCGAAGAATTTAGAAGACTAAAGACTAAAGACTAAGGACTAAAAAGAAAGAAAGAAAGAGAGAGGAAGCTTCCACACCTCCCCTCCTTCCCTAAAAATAGAGACTAATCACCTCATTTTCATTTTGATAGCTAATTTGACACATTAGTCTTTTCACCTTAATTTCATGTCATTTTAATTAATTGTCATTTTAAATTACTTGTTTTGCACTTTAATTCCTTTAATTCCAAGTAAGTCTTTTAATTTTGTGTTGTTTAATCTTTTATCTTTAAGCTTTTTAATCATCTCATTCTACTTTTCTTCTTGCTTATTCTTAATCTTTTTCATAATCTTTGTTTGTGTTGATTTTATGTTTTCAATCTAAATCTTTTTCATCTATTTTTTACATAAAGTTTGAATCTTTTTAATTTTCGTGGCTTGTTCTTAATGTTTTTATAAGTTTTATCATTAATCTAGGCTTTTTAGTTAGCTTATTGGTGTTTTATTTTGCTTATTGTGCTTAAAAAGTTAAGATTTTAGTGCTTAATCTCGTACTTTTACGTTTTCCTAGTTTTTAGGAAAAGCTGATTTGATTTTGCAATACTTGTGTATTGCGAATTTGTGTCCTGATTCAATTTCGCAATTCTTCCATAATTGCGAAATTGAATCCTCTACAAAGTTGCGAAATCTTGTTCCAAGTTGCGAAATCATTGTTTTTCAATATTGCGGATTTGATCTTTTTTTGGTATTACGGAATTGAATGTTTCAGCTATTGCGAAATCTTGTTCCAAGTTGCGAAATCATATAGTTTTCAATATTGCGGATTTACTTGATTTTCAATATTGCGGATTTACATTCTTTGAGTATTGCGGATTTAAGGGATTTCCCTTATTGCGGAATTGTGCCTTCTATTGCGAATTTATTCAAAAATTTGCATATTGCGGATTTTTGTCATTTCACATTGCGAAATTAATTCAATTTTTTTAGCAATTGCGAAATTAATTGCTTTTTATTCAAATTCAATTTTTAAACTTATTTTTCCCGCCATTTTTAATTAGCTTTATTTTAATTGTTTCGTCTTGTTTTTACTTAAGTTTATTTTTACTTGTTCTTCCTATTTTTATTTTTAAAGTATTTTATTTTAAAGTTTTTAAATTTACGTTTTGTCAAATTTTTATTTTACGTCATTTACTTTTCGTCAAGCTTTAATTTCTCGTCATTTAATTAATTTACTTTTAAAGTCTTTAATATTGCACTATTTACGTTTTAATTAGTTTTAGTTTTAATTACCCGTCATTTACTTTAACGTATTGCACATTTACTATACTACAACGACCAATTTATTGTTTCCCACCAAAAGACAGTCGAGTCGCACGTTTAACTGTAATCAATTCGAATTGAACCGATTTCAACGAACAATTTTTCTAACTAAATCCCAGTTATTAAACTATAACAAGAGACGTTGAGGACTTGCAGGGCTAGATAGACCATGATTAGAGTCGTGCTATTATATCAGATAACATCTCTCGAGGAACTAGAATGGTAAGAAAAAAAGGCAGTGGCTATAGTTAGCAGGCCAATAATACTGTCGCAGCCTTTGAGGTAAACAAAAGACATCAAGAACCAAATAATTAGTATTTTAGTTAGGTAAATTGATAGGTGTGTAAACACCCATCTTTTCTACCACTTAATTACAATAATAACCGGACCAAAACGTGTATTTTATGTCTTTTATGTCGGAATTATGCGTGGTTTGTGTTTTTGTTGTGATTTAGGACGAAAAGGTGAATAGTGGAGAAAACACGGGAATTCACGGGCATTTACGGACTTTTATTGGAGAAAAAGATGAAAGACGAAGTCGAGAAATCAAGAGTGCAAAAAGAACGGAAGTCCAAGACCAATTCTGAAGATTTATCGAAGAAAAAGTCAAAAGACGGAAGTTTATCAAAAGCCGAAGAATTCAAGTCTATTTTATTGAAGAATTTAAAGACGAGTTCAAAGAAATCCCGAAGCCAAAAGTCCCTTAAGTCCAAGTTTAAAGAAGATTAGAAGAAAAGGACTAATGACGCAATTAATAAAGATTAATAGAAGGAGGGACTTAAGCTTGTAATTAAGAAGAAATGAAAGAGGGGAGGAAGCTTCCTAATCCTCCCCTATAAATAGCCATTAGTTGTTAACTTTTCATTTTGTTGGCTAAGTGTGACAATTAGCTCTTCCACCATTTACTTACCTTGTCATTTACTTTATTGTCAAATTTAATTACCTTGTCTTGCACCTTAATTACCATTTAATTTCAAGTAAGTTTTTCTTTTAATTCTTGTTAATCTTTATCTTTATCTTGTTAATCTCATTCTACCTTTCTTTAATCTTTGTGTTGATTTGTTTATGATCAAGTTCTTAATGTTTGTTGATTTATTTAAGTGGGTTTTGATTATTTTTATTAGTTTTGTTAATTTAATTGTTTTGGATTGATTGTTTATGCTTAATAGTTGTTTATTTGTTTGTTTGATTTAATCTTGTGGTTGATTTGCCTTAGTTTTGATTAGATTCGAGCTTATTTCTTATCCCTTGTTCTTCGGATCTGGATTTCTGTTCTTTCCCTGGACGCAGCCCCATTTATTCCGAATCAAGGTTTTGAAAGGCTGCTTATTCAGAATATTGAGTATTCCGTATAGGGGAAGTATTCCAAGTAAGGGTTTAGCAGCGAGGTTATTCGGAATATTCAACATTCCGAATAACAAGATATTCCGATAGACCTTATATTCCGAATAGGCAAAGATTCCGCATAGAGCTGACATTCCGAATAGGCCTGGACATTCCGAATAGCAAGTTTTTCCGCACAAGCCTTTTATTCCGAATAGGTTATTCCGAATAGGTTTAATATTCCGCATAGGGAACTATTCCGAATAAGCACCTTTTTCCGCATAGTGACAGTATTCCGAATAGGGGTTTTATTCCGGATAGGGACTTATTATTTTCAGTTTCTAATTTCAAGCTTTAATTTTCCCGCCTTTTTACTTAGTCGCACTTTAAGTTTAATTGCCTTAGATTTAATTTAGTCTTGCCTTAGTTTAAGTTTTAGTTTTAGTTGCGTTTTAAGTTTGCCTTAGTTAGATTTAAGTTTGCGTTATTTACTTTATTGCCCTTTAATTTCCGTCAAGCTTTTAATTACTTGTACCATTCACTTTATTAGCTTTAGATTTACTTTAAGAGCACCTTTACTTTAATTGTTCTGCACCTTTTATTTTAAACACTACAACGACAAATCTTTGTTCCACCAAAATAAGACAGACTCACACATTAAACTCCTTTTTCAATTCGAAGAGATTGGTATAACGATAATCTTTTTACCTGGTCAAAAGCCTTGTATCAAATGGCGCCGCTGCCGGCTCTTTTCGTTAAGATTGACGGTTTTCTGTGAGAGACACGTTGCTTTTTGGGATCCGTTCACTTGTGAGCGTTACTTTTCTTGCATAAAAAATTCAAAAAGTCATAAAAAAATTAAAAATTGATAAAAATACATAAAAATCAAAATTTTCAAAAATCCAAAAAGATTTTATTTTTATTGTGTATATATATTGTCTTTGCATTTGGTTTTGTTTTCTTTTGCATTTTCAGGTGTATGCGTACTAGATCTTCCAATTATCAAGAGTCCGAGACTCAAGAAGGTTTAAGTATGGCAGGTGTTAACAACAATAATCAACCACCGCACCTCAACAATAACAACAATGTTCTCCCACAGCCCGATCTTCGGACCGTGGAGGAACTTTGTCAACCAACAATGTTTGGACGAGGAGGACCGATTGCGTCGATGCAAATCAACGCTCCTGAGTTTTCGTTGAAGCACCACATGATTCAGCAAGTGCAAACAAACCATTTAGAGGATTGCCTGATGATGATGCCAACAAACACCTCGACAAGTTCATTACAATCACCCAAAGCATGAAGTTTCCTGGGGCCACAATGGATGTTCTTCGCCTACAACTCTTTCCACATACTCTATCGCATCATGCCGAGAAATGGTTTGATCGTCTCCCGAAGAATTCTATTCACACTTGGGATGATATGACTCAACGCATTTTGTCGCGCTACTTTCCACCATCCATGGTCACAAGCCTTCGCAATCAGATCAGCGGTTTCATGCAAGACCCTGATGAATCTCTTTTTGACGCTTGGGAGAGATATAATGTCTTGATCGACCGTTGTCCAAACCACAACATGCTTCCCGTCACATTGATTGATACTTTCTACAACGGTTTGACTTTTCGAGATCGTGATACGATCAATGCAACCGCCGGTGGCACATTCATGAAAAGGAGACCCGAGGAGTGTAGAGAGTTAATTGAGAACATGACTACTCACCACAAAAACTGGGATTCCTCTGCTTCTTCAAGGAACAACCCGAGAGTCAATGTTTCCTCTACCTCAGCAAACCCTGAGATGACCGAACTCACGCGCATGATGGCCGAAATGAGCAAAAGTATTATGCTTCTCGCTTCAAACCAACAACAACAAGTTAAAGCGGTTGCTAATCCTTGTGAAACATGTGGCGGTCCTCACTCATACACCGATTGTCCTTCGACACAAGGAAATACGGAAAATGTGTATGCAGCTTACGGTAATTATTCACCGGAAAATTACCAAGCTAGACAACAAGGGGATAGAAATCTGCTGAGCTACCGTTCCAACAATTACCTTTCACCCGGTTTTTCTCCTCAAAACCAAAACCCCGCCAACAACTACAATAGAAGCAACCAAATACAACCAAGAGCTTCTAACCCTTATCAACCACCCACCCAACAACACCCACCCATAAACACCGATGTTGATGCCATCATGAGAACTCAAGGTGAGCAAATCAAGAATCTACAGAGCCAAATAATCAATTTGAAAGGAGATATCTTGAAGCAAGGAAATGACATCAGAACCGAGGTTCGTGATAATATCCAATCTTCCTTCAGCACTCAAACGACTGAATTAAAGAATCTATTGGCTAGTTTCTTGCCCGAAGCTCAACCTTCTTCTTCGGGTTCTCTACCTTCAAACACCGTCACTAATCCGCGAGCTAATGTGAGTGCTATAACTACGCGTAGTGGAATTACCATTGTCAATCCACCTAACCCACCACCATCATCTACACCTCCTCCACCACCATGTATCCCTATTCCTCCTACACCTAGTAGTAGTACACCATTACCGTCTCCGCCTCGTCATGACGATGTATCTCAGAAGGACCCTTCAACATCACAACCTTCACCAACTACACCTTCACCTAACCCTTATCAACCTAGAATCCCATACCCATCTCACATAGGCAAGACCAACGAGCTAACCAAGAATGACTGTCAAGTATCGAAATATGTGGATATGCTATCTAAAATGACCATCAACATTAGCCTTGTTGAAGCACTTTGCCACATGCCAAAATTTGTCAAAGCATTTAAGGAATTGATTAGCAAGAAGGAGAAGCTGATTGAACTCGCCAACACACGCTTAAATGAAAACTGCTCAGCAGTTATTCTTAAAGATTTACCGGAAAAGCTTGGAGATCCCGGTCGTTTTGTGTTGCCTTGCGTGTTCAGCAAATCTGAAGAATTTACTGCCCTTGCTGATCTCGGGGCTAGTATTAATCTTATGCCTTTGAGTGTTTGGAAAACACTATCATTACCCGACCTCATTCCAACAAAGATGACTCTCGAACTTGCAAATCGCACTCTCGCTTACCCCGTTGGTATAGCCGAAGACGTGTTTATCAAAGTTGGCGCATTTACTTTCCCGGTCGATTTTGTCGTAGTGGATTATGAAATGGACCCTCGTATTCCTTTAATACTTGGTCGGCCATTTTTGAGAACCGGACGAGCTTTAGTAGATGTGGCCGAAGGTGAGTTAATCTTACGAGTCAGGGATGATTCAAAAGTTTTTAAAATGGGGAAGCTTACAGGCAAATCCTTTGGAGGCCGAGAATCAGTGAATATGATAAATGTGCTCGATGACTTTACCGTCTATGACAATCCTCTATTCGAGTCTTCCACTGATAATCCACTCTTTGACGATGATGTAGATGATTCTCACTCCACTTTGGAACCTTCTCCCATTTATGATTCTTCACCGATCTTCGATGCTTATGATGATGATGATTCTAGCTCAGATTTGGATGATTTTGATTATACTTCTGAGTATCTCGAGCTGCCTAATTTCGATGATTTTGATGAGGCCAATACTCTCTCGAGCGATTCTTCACATGACGAAGATCCTCTGCCATCACTCGATCCTACTTTTGACGATTACTCATTTGAGGAAGATTTCTCTGAATTTCTCAACACTTACTTCCCTCATGAGAGTGATGCTCCTCCTTATGACTTTGAAGATTATCGTCTTGATCCTACTTTGGATTTGAAGCACATTCTTTCTAAGGAGAAGAAACCGGTCGACACCGAAATCCGTTGCACTTATGATTTAACACCTCTTTGTCCCCCTTCTGAGGACGAGGTTGTGCTTCTTTGCGGATCTTCTTCACACTCGGCTGAGCCTGAGTGCTATTTTCCCTTAAAGGAAAAGGTGTTCGACCCCGGTATTGAAGTCTTTAAGCCATCTCAGTATCCACCTGATGAAATAAAAGGAAAAATCTTTGGAAATTTTGAAGACATGCTTGCACCGCTTCCTACTTGCTTCCACCGTGCTCCATCGCTGCTTAAGGGAACCTTGCCACTTCTTATTTGGCTTGCCTTGTTCGCCTTAAGCTTTTGCTTATTGATGGATGAAAACTATGTCTTTGATCCTGGTGGATATGTTTCATGCTTCTTCCGTTGATGATCAAGGTCGAGTCAGGCTCACGACTCGGTTAACAAAAATCAAGCGCTTCTTGGGAGGCAACCCATGCATCTATCTTTTCGCTTTCTTTATCATAAGTGTAGGGGGACCCTTTGGTTTGCTATTTCCTCTCCTCACTTCTTACTCAGGGATTCGAGCTTCAATGATCCACTCTTGATGATTCTTGACGACCCGTGATTCCCTATTCTACTTCTTCCCGGTTCTATCCTAAACTCTTCTCGATTCACTATTTTGTATTTTCTCAATATTAAAATAGGAATCTCTTTAGTTGTCTTTTCCTTAGCGAGATTTAAACAACGTGTATAATGTCCTAAGTGTAGGGGAGTTTACTCCCACATGCTTAAACATTGAGGACAATGTTTATCTTAAGTGTAGGGGGGACTTCTATCGAAGTTAAGTGGTCTTTTCCTTGTATTTGTCTATTTTAACTGGAATATCAATTTTTCGACATTTTTCAAAATTTTGATCTATTTTGGCCTATTAGTTTTTACCTTTGTATAGTTATTTTCTTTCCTTATTTGAATAAATGTTTAATAAAGTGGTTTTAATTTTCAAACGTTGTGAATCTTTTGACTCAATCCGAGTTTACTCTAGCTAGTATCCTTAACGTGTTTAAGTCAAGTTTTGCTAGGCTTTTATATAGGGAGCTATAAAACGCGAAAGTCTTAACTCTCACGGGTTAAGAACAAGAACTTTTCGCAAGTTCCTATAATTGATCCTAGAGAGTCGTTTATCAAGGTAACTTTAAAACGCGATTTCTAAACTTGAAAAAGTCTAAGAATTTGCAAGATCCTATAGGCGATTCGAAAACCCAAAACTTTGATTTAATAGGCTAAGCATCCACGAGTCTCATTCCTTGAGATTTTAAACTGTGGAGAACGAGAAATGATAGAGCCAATTATAAGTCCGGTATTCTTTCGTGAATTTATGTGAGTTAATTATAAGCCTATTCTCCCATCGCTTGCTAATAAATTTATCTGCTAATAAATAAGGTTGTACGATTTGAAAAGTTACTTAGCTTCTAGCCCCAGATCGTTTAAAAGTTGCTCGGTATGGATTAGAGTTCATAGCCAAGGCATAACTTATTGAAGCGGGATGCAAAGATTGGCGAGTCCGAAAAGGCCCTAACAAGGCATGAGGGCTAAGTTTTGTTGCTAAAGATCCAAAGTGATGTGAAGAATCATTTATCGAAAATCAATATGAAGGATCGAGACACACGACGAAAAGCAAAAACTCCCCAAAAGTCATGGAGAAGTGTATCCGAAAAGACCCTAACAAGGTATGAGGATAAATAGATCCAAGTCATAAAAGGAGGCGGATCGTTGTATATCAAAGTCCAAAATAAAGATTGTAGAAAAATGAAGAAGTCGTGGTCCAAGTATGAATCTCTCAAAACTTCAAGTGAAGAAATTCCTATATGAAGAGAAGACCATTATTTCATAAACGTCTCTCAAGATTTGAAGTATGAAGTCGATGCCAAATATCGGTCCGAAAAAGGTCTCAAATCGTGAAGCGAGTTATGCCAAGATATGAACTTTATGAGGTCCCGAGAAGCAGTTTTAAAAGATTTGGTCCTTTAGCTAACTATTGATTAAATCGTTCACTTTATTTTCAGACCTAATAAACTATCGAATTAAGTCAAACAATGCATCCTCGTGATCATTCAAGACAATAATAAAATATAAGAGATACACCTAGGAATAAGGGAGTCTAAGTGAGTAATTGGCCCACATGAGTTCGTGATAGTCTACTAACTTATAATAACAATGATCTCATTTTTAAGCTTGGTTTGGAGAAAGTGAAAACTTGAGGATGATGATTATTCATAACATTTTCAAAACCCAAGGTATGCTTTTGATTTCTTTATTTTGTATGTTTTTACATTTCTATCTCTTTAATAAAGGCCAACGTGGATTGATTATGATGAAAAGTGTAATCTTGCTTTGTAACTAATGCATTGCATGAGGACATTGCAATGGTCAAGTGTAGGGGATTTGATAGGTGTGTAAACACCCATCTTTTCTACCACTTAATTACAATAATAACCGGACCAAAACGTGTATTTTATGTCTTTTATGTCGGAATTATGCGTGGTTTGTGTTTTTGTTGTGATTTAGGACGAAAAGGTGAATAGTGGAGAAAACACGGGAATTCACGGGCATTTACGGACTTTTATTGGAGAAAAAGATGAAAGACGAAGTCGAGAAATCAAGAGTGCAAAAAGAACGGAAGTCCAAGACCAATTCTGAAGATTTATCGAAGAAAAAGTCAAAAGACGGAAGTTTATCAAAAGTCAAAGAATTCAAGTCTATTTTATTGAAGAATTTAAAGACGAGTTCAAAGAAATCCCGAAGCCAAAAGTCCCTTAAGTCTAAGTTTAAAGAAGATTAGAAGAAAAGGACTAATGACGCAATTAATGAAGATTAATAGAAGGAGGGACTTAAGCTTGTAATTAAGAAGAACTGAAAGAGGGGAGGAAGCTTCCTAATCCTCCCCTATAAATAGCCATTAGTTGTTAACTTTTCATTTTGTTGGCTAAGTGTGACAATTAGCTCTTCCACCATTTACTTACCTTGTCATTTACTTCATTGTCAAATTTAATTACCTTGTCTTGCACCTTAATTACCATGTAATTTCAAGTAAGTTTTTCTTTTAATTCTTGTTAATCTTTATCTTTATCTTGTTAATCTCATTCTACCTTTATTTAATCTTTGTGTTGATTTGTTTATGATCAAGTTCTTAATGTTTGTTGATTTATTTAAGTGGGTTTTGATTATTTTTATTAGTTTTGTTAATTTAATTGTTTTGGATTGATTGTTTATGCTTAATAGTTGTTTATTTGTTTGTTTGATTTAATCTTGTGGTTGATTTGCCTTAGTTTTGATTAGATTCGAGCTTATTTCTTATCCCTTGTTCTTCGGATCTGGATTTATGTTCTTTCCCTGGACGCAGCCCCATTTATTCCGAATCAAGGTTTTGAAAGGCTGCTTATTCGGAATATTGAGTATTCCGTATAGGGGAAGTATTCCGAGTAAGGGTTTAGCAGCGAGGTTATTCGGAATATTCAACATTCCGAATAACAAGATATTCCGCATAGACCTTATATTCCGAATAGGCAAAGATTCCGCATAGAGCTGACATTCCGAATAGGCCTGGACATTCCGAATAGCAAGTTTTTCCGCACAAGCCTTTTATTCCGAATAGGTTATTCCGAATAGGTTTAATATTCCGCATAGGGAACTATTCCGAATAAGCACCTTTTTCCGCATAGTGACAGTATTCCGAATAGGGGTTTTATTCCGGATAGGGACTTATTATTTTCAGTTTCTAATTTCAAGCTTTAATTTTCCCGCCTTTTTACTTAGTCGCACTTTAAGTTTAATTGCCTTAGATTTAATTTAGTCTTGCCTTTGTTTAAGTTTAGTTTTAGTTGCGTTTTAAGTTTGCCTTAGTTAGATTTAAGTTTACGTTATTTACTTTATTGCCCTTTAATTTCCGTCAAGCTTTTAATTACTTGTACCATTCACTTTATTAGCTTTAGATTTACTTTAAGAGCACCTTTACTTTAATTGTTCTGCACCTTTTATTTTAAACACTACAACGACACATCTTTGTTCCACCAAAATAAGACTGACTCACACATTAAACTCCTTTTTCAATTCGAAGAGATTGGTATAACGATAATCTTTTTACCTGGTCAAAAACCTTGTATCATAAATGCAATTTTATAATTTCTTTTTTAAATTATGTCTGAGTTATAGTGTTTCACTTTAAATAAACATGCATAAAAGTTGCGAACTGTAGAAAGTTTATTAAATGCAAGAAAATGGATCTTGACTGGTGAACATACGCTTATATAGTAGTATTTTATTTGTATTTAATTTTTTCTGATTGTTTTCAAGTGGTGTTGTATGGGTTGATAACCAAAGACAACCAGAGTTTCACTAAATTTTTTATTTATTTATATGCTTATGGTGATGCAAGTAGGTGAAAAATGATGAGGAAAATATCTTTGGTGATACACTGATACGATCAAGGATGAGTTCGTTAACGAGCTTGCGGAATCTGTTGAGGAAAAAGAGCTCAAATTGGTTGAGGTTGTAAATGTAGGCGAGGATATTGAGAGGGTGTTTATGGCGTATATCTTTCTTATTGGTCTGGTACAACTGCAAGTGGTTCTAAAAATGTGGTATACCTTTTTATATGCTCATTGGAACCTTTTTTCTGATGCACATGACCCTTTTTTCATGTCTCTAATTTTATTGTTAACAAACTTTTTAGATTAATTCTTGCAATATGATTTTCACCTTTATTGATCAATCCACGTGTTCCTGTCAGTGATGTTTATGATTTTCATAATCACAATTTTTATGTTTGGTTTATTTAGGATTGCTGTGTAAACTTCTTATATCGAGGCTTTGGGTCTATTTAGAATTTCTTACTAAAGATGCATAGTAATATTACACAAATATCTTTTTAGACCCTTCTACATGACATGGGTGTTTTCTACTTTGTGTGTATTAGTGTGTTCAAAAGATTAAGGATCGAGTTCCTTTTTTACACTGCTTGACTCTAAAGTGTGTGTACACTAGGAAGGTTCTACTCAAATTGACTAATATGTGATGTGTATATGGCAACTCTTACTTTAAGAGGACAGTTAGATGTTCTTGATAGAATTAAAAGCATTTGTTTTGTAAATTCATCTATTTTTCAGTTATCTCAACTTAGTAGTGTTTTTAGACCTGCAAGTATGCAACTACAATAATCTATACTAGCTTGGTAACATGACGCTATATTGTCTATTAAAAAATTATGTGCTATTAAATTATGATTATGTGATTCGAGAAGTTAAATAGTACTAAATATACTAAGAATGATCATAGAATCAAGTCCTGATTGGTTGTTTGTCCCACCTTCCCTTTTGTATCGAGGTATAATTGAAAGCACATTAAAGATAAGCATATACGATTATCTTACATTTAGGTAACAGTACGTAATAAGAAATTTTTTGTAACCGGTTTCCGTAGGAATGAGTAATAGAGATATAAGAGAAATTAGTAGAGACAGAGGTAGGAAAACGGAGGAAAGGGAGAGAAGCAATAATAGATGTCGATGCAGAAGTCGTGAAAGGGATAGGGCCGAGAAAGATGTGGATGAGGGAAGTGTTGGATACCTTGATTATTGATAAGCTCATGCAGGCATTAAATTTCTAACTGTTTTAGATATGAAAATACTTCTTCGTGTAACAACCGTTACCTTAGTATATGAAACCGACTTTTTTTCTATTATATTATTTTCTACTCAGTTAGATTATAAGGATTATGTATTTTAGAAGAACACCGATCTGAATGTTGGGCTATCTGGCGGATCATATTGAGATTTGACTGATCATTTTGCTATTGTTTTCCCTGTATTGTTTTTGTAATTAATCATATGTAGCCTTGAAGGCCCTTCGATGATGTTGTTATTTGGTCTTATACTTCTCTTAATAACTACTGTTGTTGTATCGCATACTACGTCTTCACCATGCCACTATGAATTTTCTGTTTTAACTGTCACCATGTACTTTTGTTGTAGTTCGATTAGTGTATATACATATTTCACTTTAGTGTGTAAACTAATGATTGCAAACTAAAT
Source organism: Glebionis coronaria (assembly GCA_025667525.1). Taxonomy (NCBI): domain Eukaryota; kingdom Viridiplantae; phylum Streptophyta; class Magnoliopsida; order Asterales; family Asteraceae; genus Glebionis; species Glebionis coronaria. The sequence goes on along the minus strand of JANFOE010002545.1, from coordinate 76,386 downwards.
ATATTTCAAGTTCTATGTGGGCTTCTAAGAAATAATGTTAATATGATTTCTGTTATATTCGTATTCCAAAATGAAGCTTGTCGAACATTAGAGTATTATGCACATTGATGACCAATACTAAAATAATCAAACTAGAAACAAAAGTTTTGGATGAACTAATTTTACAATAAATTAAGGAGCTTTGCATGCATCTTTTTTAAAATTGATAATGATGGAATTTGAGCATTTATTATGAGAGGGTCGAACTAATTAACATATCAAAATAAAAAATAGACGATAGCTTTAAGACAGATGAAGTAATATTTACACTACACATCATAACATTTGAGGGGACCATACCCCTCCCCGGTTCATATGAAGGTCCGTCTATGCTTATTGACTTATTGTGTTTTCAAAATGTAATATTTTTAAGAGTTATATAGCTTCATATACTACTAAGCTTAAAGAAAATCAATTTTGGCATCATCATTAGTTCTATTTGTTGTTGATGGTTGGCCCTAGGAGTCGACTGCTTTTTAATTCATTGTTGATAGTAACATACACTTTTATAAACATCGCATTAACGTGGTCTACAAACAGACCTTCTTTATTATTATTTTTTTGTAAATTTAACATTATTCTTTTTACTTTATCATATTTCTATTGTTTATTTTTCTTTGACGTTATATTTTTGTATAACGTTATTGTATCTAGAATTTACTACTACTTTTATCCAAGGATTTGTAATGTTTGATGTTAAATTAAAACATCATTTTTACAAACTTCTATTATCTATTGCATAACGTGAATTTATCTATCTTTACTTTCATTTTATTACCTAAATTTTTTTTCTTAAAGTTAGCCCGTCCATCGGACGGGCCTTAAGGATAGTATATATATATCAAATCAAAAATCAAATCAAATCAAAAACCCTTATATAGGAAGGATGGTGAAACAATTCATTAAATACAAAATTCTATAAAAATGACACATGTAATTCATTAAAGGGTTTCCATAAAATTCTTCAAAAAGAAAATAGGAATTATAAATGATGACTTAAATACAAAATTCTATAAAAAAAAATATAAGGAAGGATGGTGAAACAATGCCTTAAATACAAAATTCTATAAAAATGATTCCATAAAATGCTTCAAAAATAAAATAGGAATTACAACTGATGTCTTAAATACAAAATTCTATCAAAATATATGTAGAAATTACAAATGATGCCTTAAATACAAAATTTTATAAAAATATATAAGGAAGTATGGTGAAACAATGCCTTAAATACAAAACCCTATAAAAATGATTCCACAAAATGCTTCAAAAATAAAATATGAATTACAAATGATGCCTTAAATACAAGATTCTATAAAAAAATATATAGGAATTACAAGTGATGCCTTAAATACAAAATTCTATAAAATTATATAAGGAAGGATGGTGAAACAATGCCTTAAATACAAAACTATATAAAAATGATTCCATAAAATGCTTCAAAAATCAAATAGGAATTACAACTGATGCCTTAAATACAAATATATATCAAAATATATATAGGAATTACAAATCTAAAAGATACAATTGTATAAAAATATATAAGGAAGGATGGTGAAACAATGCCTTAAATACGAAACTCTATAAAAATGATTCCGTAAAATGCTTCAAAAATAAAATAGGAATTACAAATGATGTCTTAAATACAAAATTCTATAATAATATATATAGGAATTACAAGTGATGCCTTAAATACCAAAATCTATAAAAATATATAAGGAAGGATGGTGAAACAATGCCTTAAATATAAAATTCTATAAAAATGATTCCATAAAATTCTTCAAAAATAAAATAGTAATTACAGCTGATGCCTTAAATACAAAATTCTATCAAAATATATGTAGAAATTACAAATGATGCCTTAAATACAAAATTCTATAAAATTATATAACGAAGGATGATGAAACAATGCCTTAAATACAAAATTCTATAAAAATGATTCCATAAAATGCTTCAAAAATAAAATAAGAATTACAAATGATGCCTTAAATACAAAATTCTATAAAAATATATATAGGAATTACAAGTGATATATATAGATATATATATATATATATACATATATATATATACATATATATATATATATATATATATATATATATATATATATATATATATATATATATATATATATATATATATATATATATATATATATATATATATATATATATATATATATATATATATATATATATATATATATATATATATATATATATATGTTAACCTCATAAGATTCAAGCTAACAAGAGGGTGATCCGGAGGTTGGGGAGGATAAAAGAAATATTTAGACATTTTTAGAGAGAGAGAAAGATAAAGCTTGAAAGTAGTTTGTGTATTTAGAGAGAGAAGTGAAATACACAATAAGAAGAATCCTCACCCCTCCAAGGAAGTATGGAGGGGTATATATAGGCTAAACAAGAGGTCACTTTGACAACATGTCAATAGTAGTCCTTCCACGTTTTGCCTATGTGAATCAAATGTAATTCCGTAAATGGCGCTCACATTTTAGGGCTAACAATCTTCCCCCAATGTGGAGACATACGGAATTACTTACAATGTTCCTAGAAAGTAAAAATACAACAAAATAAAGTCTTCCAAGGCGCTTCCAATGCTGAGGATGTCTTTTAATTCTTCTTGTCTTCATATCTTGTACCTCAGCTTGAATCCTCTTTGTCTTTGCTTGTTGTGGAACAATTGTAATATGCATGATTTGGATTAACTTCCCCCTAATTCATGCAGCATGTATTTAAAAAACTTTCTTCATAGACTTCTTTTTGACGAAGTTTCTGAATCAGCTCCCCCCCAAACCAATATCTGTATCTTAAGCAGATTTTGACACTTTGATGTAGTTTGAACAATCTTCTAGCTCATCGGTTTAAGTTCACAGCGGAAATTTGTAGAAGAACCACACCAAATAACACTGCTTTTATACTGTTTCATGTCGTTTATGTTTTGGTAATAATCCGTTTGGGGTAACATGCAGAAAATCAGCAACAATTCTTCTCACGCCTGCAGAATACTTCATAAAAATAATATAAAGTAAGTAGATACCATTCCATGTACACTACTTCCCCCTGGAAGTTGATCCGATTTCTTCAAAGTACACGATCTTCCCCCATGATGATTTCGAACTCTCGCAAGCATCATTATCGTGGACGTCCATATACTCGAGAAGTTCTTAGTCTTAAGCAAATGTCTTGAAAAGTTTTGAAAGTCATTGAGAAACTTTGAAAATTTTTGCTTAGACTATGAAGTACCATTGTTGTTGTGAAGCTCATAAATATCCCGTGAGAATTGATTGCTGATTCCATCTCTCTCTGTCTAACTCACCAACCTCGAATTCATTCGGCTATTTGTTGTGACCACATGTGAAGTAAACCCGATATTCCAAACTTGAAACTAAAGTACAACCCCCCAAATTTGTTACTTAAGCTTGCACTTATGTCGATTGTAGAACGGTGTAGAAACAAGTCTCTAACATCTCTTGAAGTTATCCACACGAGCAACTGCGTGTGACATCCAAAAATGATAGTAATCCATGTCGTCGACCATCCACCCCTTGACAGTGGAAACTAGATAATTCAAGTCTCAATCATAAATTTTATCGTCCAAGCAAGTCATCAATCGATAGATTGGGTGTTAAGAAAAGGGGTAGAAAAACAGAAGGAAGGCTCGATGATGAAATAAGTAGACGCCTTCATGAAATCCCACTTCAACTTCAAATAAAGAATACCAAATCCACTTCGTGATCACTTGTCTTTGTAGAATCAAAACTAGCCGTTGTCGTTAAAGTGAATCTTATATCGGATCGTTTTAGCGTTAAGTGTGTTGTTTGCTTTGGTGTTATGTGTTGTGAATATCGTTAACTAGAACAAATTATGAAATGAATCGTCTTTGAGGGACAAAATTTGTCTAGATAACTTGTCATTGAAGCCCAATGTCAGTCACATCCCCAACTGATACGCGGATCGATTAAGCACTTTCGATCAAAACATATAGAATATCCGGCATCAATAATAATGTCATCATAGCTCGATAATCGAAACCCGATCTAAATCACATCCCAAACAATAAATCCCAAATCAAATCCCGTTGACAACTTATACCCGGCTTAAAAGATAACCGCACAATAATTCTGCCAAATTAATATTGAAGCTCGGTGCACAGTTGATTACATGGCCCATTACCATTCAGTCAGACTCGGATATCAAAGCCCAAATGCATATTTAAACCCGGGTACCAAAGTTGTGGGTATATAAACTACCCTTAACCCTAAAGTTTAGGTATTATAACCCTAATCTCATACCTCATATCCTCCGCCCCCATCAAACTTATCTCAATCTCAAAATCAATCTAATCTTCATTTGACCAAAAACAGATCCCATCTCAATATGACTTAGCAAATCAATCATCAAGAAGTTGATCAACCATTTCCCTAAATAATCCATCTCATCTTTATTCAAAATCAGGAGCATAAAACGATTTGTTCTTCCAACAATCAAAACCTCATTCTTCCTTCAATCTTACAGTTAGTCCACGAACAAGGAACGAATCTACAAGATCTCTGTATTGAGGGGTCTCGGGTAAGGTTTGCATGTTGATAAATTGTTGATCTTGGTCAGGATCGAAACAAATGATGAACTAAACATCATTGATTATGTTCCATCATTTAAATTTTCGAATATTAAAGAGATGGAATAACATCTACATAGATCAATGATGGCATATTATTCGTGCACCTGCTCTGTTAAAATACACGAAACGAATATAACTGAGATCTTATGTTCTTTTTTTTAGTACTGATTTGGATGGAGTTAACATGAGACGAAGGGTTAGGATTAGGTTCGGGTTTTGAGTTGATGGATTGATAATAGATGGGTTTTGTGTCGCAATGTTTTTAAAGATACACATCTGTCACAATGTTTCCTTTTTTTTCGTTTTTTTAAAAACATCGCAATGTTTTCAGTCTAACCACCCAATCGCAATATTTATAGCACTTTCCATCGTAATGTCATCCTAAAAATTTAGGCAGCATGACGCCTTATATATCATTGCGATGGATCAATCCACCCATCGCAATGAGGCCCATCGGAATGAGTCCCATCGCAATAGGTACAACCCAACCCATCGGAATTTTTCAAAAAACCCCATCGGAATGAATCCGTAGAAGAAGCTATCGGAATGTGTTCATCGGAATAAGTATCGTAATATTCACACCCCATCTGAATATGCATCTGAATAAGCCATAGTAATCTCCCATCGGATTATGCATCGAAAAGCTGTCGGAAAAGGCATCGGAAAAAGGGTTTTGACTATACAAATTCTGACATTTGTTTAAGAAAATAGAATAATAGAAAATAGAAAATAGAATATTAGAGAGAAATAAAAACAGAGATCAATGATAAAACAATGATAACACCACCAGATACCATTAAAAAATGAGACTTTTGGTCATTTATCAGATTGAGACAAATAAAGGATACACATTGTGAACCTTTTTGGACAATGGATTAGCAACTTTGAGACCATTTAGACGGAAACCAAATAAACAACACCAAAAAAATTCGTGACTTTAACAACTTAAAAAATAAGCCAAAAAAGCTACAAATCAGCAAACACAAAACACAAAACACCCCCGGTTAGCTCTAATACCAATTGTTAACCTCATAAGATTCAATCTAACAAGAGGGTGATCCAGATGTCGGGGAGGATAAAGGAAATGTTTAGACATTTTTAGAGAGAGAAAGATAAAGCTTGAAAGTAGTTTGTGTATTTAGAGAGAGAAGTGAAATACACAATAAGAAGAATCCTCACCCCTCCATGGAAGTATGGAGGGGTATATATAGGCTAAACAAGTGGTCACTTTGACAACATGTCAATAGTAGTCCCTCCACGTTTTGCCTATCTGAATCAAATGTAATTCCGTAAATGGCGCTCACATTTTAAGAGTGTATTATCGTTATTTATGACATGTTGCTACTGATTTTCAGTATAGCAGATGCTATTTCTCTAATTTTTTGGCACCTTCAATCCTAGTTTTATTGTCTATCCTCACATCACGTCATACTCAACACGATTTCATGTCCTCGTTACCTAGAAAATAACGATATGTTTAGTCAGGATTTTCATCTTTGTAGCAACCATGATGGTTACATTTTTTTTGCTTCTAGTACTAGCTTCCTCGTGTTATACCGTATCGGGTTGAGATGAGTATCAGTTCTTTTCTATTTGTAACTTGGAGAATTGTACAAGAGCATCGGTTTAAGAATTGTACTAGGGCATCGGTTTGAGAATAGCACTAGCGCATCGGTTTAAGAATTGTATTAGGGCATCGATTTAAGAATTGTACTAGGGCATCGATTTGAGAATCGTACCAGGGCATCAGTTTGAGAATTGTACCAGGGCATCGGTTTGAGAATTGAACCAGGGCATCTATTTGAGAATTGTACTAGGGCATCGTTTTGTGTGTTTGTCTACGACATCTATTTTAATAGTGTTTTAGGGCGTCAATTTCTGTGTTTGTCTACGACATCTGTTTTAATAGTGTTTTAGGGTGTCAGTTTTAGTGTTTGTCTACGACATCTATTTTAATAGGAAATGGGTCAAACGTCACCACAAGTGCAATAGTAATGCATAACTCTTTAATACCTTAGGGAACCGTGCTTATGTTGAATGCCTAAAAAACACTTTCTACTAATATGGTTTTTAAAGAGTACCTCTTATCGTCATCTAAAATCCAACCAGTTCTTAAACTATTCATCTCAGGTATTTTTAGCATTTTTTTGAGGTTATCAAGTTTATTATGATAGTGATTGTGATTTTGCTCTTGCAAGTGATACACAAATAATCACTTGTTATTTGAGTGTTTCATAAGGTCTGAGTTTTTAAAAAACTAATAGATAATCTCACCCAAAAGTAAGTACATGTTAAAAAAGGAGAATGACGTTTGACTCCTTAACATATAGTTTGAGGATGAGTTTTCTTCCAGCAAGTATGAAAATGATGTTTAACCCCTAAATCATTAAAGTACATAATCTGTTTAAACATATATCAAAAACGTTCGTGTGACTACAAATCACGATATACAGATAATCCATTTTGGAATGCTAAGTTGTTACACTAAGTTGTTACATAGAAGTTGTCTGACTTCATAATTCTTAACTATATTCTTTGTTTTATGTACAGACGTCCAGGTGAGGACAACGACTATGAGTCATCTAGGGCAACTAGAGCAACTATGAGTCATCTAGGGAAACTAGCAGTGATGGCAGCTACGAGGCAGGTGCAGGTGCTGTGCGTGGTCCCCAAACCAGAAAAAATGTCAACTTTGTTCCAGGAAGTTTCAATAAACTCATGATTAGAGCTGATTTGCTTGTAGGATGTGATTATGATGAAGGCGAGAGAAGAAACCCTCCAGGCCATCTAATCTTTGAGTACTTTGAACGTGCATCACTGTTTCAACGTGAACCTCTAGTAAACAAGGCAAGTTATAAAATGATGCATATTTAAATTAGGTGATAAGATTACTAGCTCACTCTTTTTTGTTGGTGCACAAAAATTGATGGTCTTGAGTGTCCGTAACTTGAAGGGTATTTTAGACCTGTATTTATAAGGCCAGTGGTGGATCCACAAATCAATAAGATATGCACTATCGTAAAACGTTGTTAAACTCTTTAGTCTTGCAAGAAATATTATTTCTGTTACAGATAGCAGATCTCGAATTGAAGTTCCCGGAACTGAAAACATTAAGGAGCTGTGATCTTACTCAATCGAGCTGGATTTTTGTGGCTTGGTAAGCTTCATCTTCAAATCCTATGAATATTTATTTCTTTTGACATTATAATCTGAAATAGCGTATTCACAACACTTGTATCGCGTATTAGCTAAAACATCTCAATTTTCATGCGATAAAAGTACAATAGTATTGTTTTTCAATATAGGTTGGAAAATTAGGGGTGACAATATGCGATGTTTATTCACTGTTCCTAAAAAATAAAAATGATATGATAATTCGAGTTTAAAATAATTTTTTACTAAGTAAAGGGTTTCTATGGTTTTTTTGTTTATAATCAAATTTACATATTTTATTTTTGGCAAATGCTATGGTCACTCCTCCCTATGACAAACGATACATATTACAAAATGGAACTTATAATGACTCGTCTTCCAAAACACTTGAGGAACTCAAGATGCGCGATACATAACTGATTCTATTACCATAGTGATTTAAACCTTTTATTTTACTTCTTACCTTATCTAATAATCCGGATCCACTATTGGTATAAATGATTCTTTGTTAGATCATTGAAACTTAAATAAAACGAAGCTCATCCAAATACCTATAAGCCTTTTAGCTCTTATAATGCGTTGATTTGAATTCTTGTACCCTGCTTTGTAGGTATCCAATATACAGAATACATGTTGGTCCATTTCTCCAAAACGTTGATAGAGGTTCTTGACTTTATCAACACCATTTAGAAGTAATTCCCTCTTTTACCCTTCATACCTTATCCATTAAGCTGTATAATTTGTGTGAGTCGATGTTGAATTCATGTCATTGACCATCTAGGTACAGATACAAATTGGGTGCACCCTCGTGGTTCGACAGCTAGGCAGGTCAATGATGCCAAAATGCCGTGTCGGCTATCATAACCAATCTTTGGAATTTCTGTCTATAAGTTCAAGATTGCTGACTGGACCGCAAATGGAGTTCATGGCACTGGGAAAATCAACTCCCTCATACCTCATACACTCTAGTGACAATTGGCTCCGAAATTTGGATGTACACCATCTGGATCATGTGTTCTTCAAAAGCCGCTATATACCCGAGAAAAAACAGGTACTGTGTTGGGCTTTCTGGATGACGCAATGTGGACTTTGCCGACTTTAAAGCAGTTATGAAAGATTCTGGAGCTGCAATTAAAGCTAGCTCTTTTAGTATATCTTGCAGCAAAACTCGATTTTGTAATCAACGTTTGTTGTGTACCTTATGTTTCTGTTGAAAAAAATGTTGTCTACAACGAATTGAGAAACGTAAAAAAAAGCAACGTAAAACTAGATTAAATTAAATTACGTTACATTAAATAAGCAAAAGAAAGTAACGTAAAAAGTTTTTAAAACTGGAAAATGCCCCATGCGAACAAAAAGTATGCAAAATTAAACAAAAAACAAAACAAACCTTCTAAAATATCCAAAGTTACAAAATGGTCCCTGAAGTTGTGAGAAACAAAGGAGGGGAAGGAGGTTTGATCCAATGGTTGGGAGGATGTTTTCTATGTTTTCTTTTGAGATTATATTTTTCTAATGATCCCATCCCTATATATATATGTATATATATATATATATATATATATATATATATATATATATATATATATATATATATATATATATATATATATATATATATATATATATATATATATATATATATATATATATATATATATATATATATATATATATATATATATATATATATATATATATATAATTTAAATATATATATATATATATATATATATATATATATATATATATATATATATATATATATATATATATATATATATATATATTTATATATATATATATATATTTATATATATATATATATATATTTTTATATATATATATATATTTATATATATATATATATATATATATATATCTACATTATATATAAGAGGAGGGATATGCCACATAAGCACCTCATAATGCCATGTCACCTTTTTTTTTCAAAAATTTCCGAAATATTGTTAAAAAATTTGTTCACATCTAGATTCAAACTTGAGTATTGCAATTCAATACAAACAACCACTACCACTGAACCATATCAATTGTTGTGATATCCAAGTGAAAAATAAAATACATATACACATGTAAACATTAAATCATTCTCACATAAACCTTAATGCGTATCAATTGTTATTATATCTTTTTTTCTTAAAAACCTTGATTCGTATATCTTCACATAAAAGACTACGATATTTTCCCTTTTCCCTATATGTGGCGATTATGTTTCGTCTAGGATCAGATTCTCCAGATTTGCACTTTTCTTCTTTGGTTTTGGTTCTTAGCACTATCAATTGTCATGAACCTTTTCTTCTTTGATTTTGGTAATCATGCAATTTTTTTATCCATATCAATTATCATGAAAACCTTTTTTTTTCATATCATATGTAGGTTGTTCGTCTTCTACTGATCCTAAAATCAAGCTTCTCTTTCAAAACCTGAATTAATCACTAAAATGGTATGTATCTTCTTTTACAAACCCTAATTATTGTGTATGAAACCCGGGGTGAAAGAATGTTGCTGTAATGAATCCTAAAACTAGATTTACACCTCTTTTAGGTTTATGGTTTATCATTTGTGTAAAGGTATAGTACGTGTTATCATTTGATATAGTCCTTTTGTTTAAATTTATGCAGGCTTCTGCCGATTCAATGTTGCAAGTGAGGTTTGTTTCATACGAATATTTCTTTTCTTTTTAAAGCATGGGTGAGGTTTGTTTCATAAGGAATATGTCTTTTCTTTTTAAAACATGGTCACGGGTTTCTTTGATCTTATTATCATTTGTGTAGTCATGTGGTAGGCGTTCGTATTATAGCGGTACTTAATCAAATTCAAATATTGCATGTCGGGTATAGTTGATTAACGATCCTTCATCTTTTTCTTATAGATGTGGATTTTGTCTCATGGCGTTCAACCTATATATCCTTGCTTGGCTTCATCTATTTAAACAGCAAACATCTTAATAGATTAGTTTACATAATTTGGTCGAGTATTAGTGAACTTTAAAACATAGTAATTACTTCTAAACCGTAGATGGCGCACATGTTTGATATTTGATTACGTTATTTGACAGGTTATAAGTTGCTGCAACTTTTGGCTTTTTCGGCTCTTTATGCGTGAATGCCAGAGATTGCTTATATAACAGGTAACATCATCTAATTACAGTAATATGATCTGAATATTATATCAGGCTTGATGATATATGGCATATACCATAATACATTTAATTTCCATTGTTTATTAGCAGTATGGCGTGTGTAGAATCATTCTCTATTCGTTAAGTAAGCGGATTTTTCTTGTGATTTACTATATATCTTGCAGGTTCAAGGATATCGAGCTCAAGTTGAGTAATTGGTGATGGCTTTCGATAATTAAAGGTTTGTTACGTTCTCTTTAATTAAGCTTATTTTGACGACTCAACGATTTTTAAGGTTGCGCACAATCTGCTCAAATTGCAAGTTAGAGTTATGAGAAGTAAAAAGTGTCTTTTATGTCCGAGAAGACCATTATCCACCTAGGATTTATAGGTTTGGTGGCAACTTGCAGAAACCTTCAGTCTCTATTGAATGACATGTCCTTCTTATACGCAGTTCATATGAAAATGTCCAATGTTTTGTTAGCTCCTTGACGTTTTTAAAACTATAAATGTAGCTTGCAGATGTGTGGTCCTGTGGTGTAACATTGTACTTCATGTTTTTGGGAGCATATACCCTTTTGAAGACCCCTAGGAGCCCAAGAATTCACGTAATACAGTACAGGTATACACAAGTTCCTGCTAATGTGTCAAAGTTGTTTAACATCAGGGACAGCGAGCTGAGTAGGTGGGTAAAATCTGCTCATTATCTTTTCATTTATCTTTTTATGGGAAAACAGGAGTAATTAATATGAACAATCGAATCAGAGAAGGGTATAATAAGTTTATGTATGACTTCTGTTTGGATTGAATGGTGCCTTTGAGCACTCAAATGCTTTATATGATTAAATTTATTTCCATTAGTAAGAAAAACTTGTGCATCTGAGTCCCTAATCTATGACTAAGGTAAATTTTCATTAGAAATGAAAGCCATTATCAATAATAGTACTATGATTTAGTTTAGTTTTAGGTGTTTCCTAAATAACTTTGGGCTATCTTGCTGTCTCTTTTATGCTTATACACTAAAATTTTCACATTCTTAGGCTTACTCTTCCTTAAACTGTCATTTTGTCCAGTCCTGCAAAGATACACAAGAAATTTTTTAGGAAAATTCTTGAAATGCCCCAAGGTTACACTCACTTTCCCAAAATGCACCAACCAAATAAAAATTTCCTAAAATGCCTTATGCAACTTATGCGACTTTTCTAGAAAAGGAAAAAAAGTTTTAAAAATTTCCTAAATTTTTTCCATTTTTGGAAAAGTCGCATAAGTTGCATGAGACATTTTGGGAAATTCTCATTTGGTCGGTGCAAAAAGAGAAAATGAGTTAGATTTTGGGGCATTTCAAGCATTTTCCCAAATTTTTTTAAATAAAAAGTATTGTCAAGAGTTTACCGATTGGCCAAATATATAAAATGTTATCACTGATGGACTCTCTTGAGGATATAAATCAACACCATTAAAATCTTTTAATATACGGCGGAGGAACTAATAACTCACTAAATGTAACTGTTTTTAAAGCGAGAAAAAATTTGATTGCTGGAAACAAGTTCAGAAAAGCCGACTAATCTTTATATATATTGGTTAGTCTTTCATATATCACAATGTTTGTAATAAGTAATATGTCATAGCTACTTTCACTACTAAATCGTTTGTTCCATACCTATTAAAAGATGGTAAAATGAGTAAAAGATGAGTAAAACAGTTATCTCTAGAAGACTTGAACCCGTTTTAGCCGGAGCTCGACATAAACTATCTATAGATAATGTGTTGAGTCTACGTATTTTTTATCTTTTGAGATGGTGTGACAACTCAAAACCAATTACACATCATTTATTTAAAGAACTTTTTGTCTTCGTTCCGTTTAACATGGAACCTAAAAGTTGGATAGCTTCTTTCCATAGGTATTATATGCTCATTATTGTCAAACATGTAATGAAGATGGCGTTAAAGGTATTTGTTTTAGAATAATAAGCGAATGCAGATTAAGGATGCAATTTTATGTTAACCAAGGTATGAATTCTATTTTTCTCAAGCGGTCAAAAAGTATTCAGGGGATGTGACCATCGATGTAAACGTACCTTATACTTGAACATGATAGCAACACTACGTTATTATTTGATACTTTAACATGATAGAAGCACCACGTTATTACCTGATAGCAGGACCACGCTGTTGTACATTAAGATTATCTGTTATTATCTAAGCTTCCTAGCCTTTGGGACACACGCAACCGTCGAAGACAAGCTTGTCCTAATGTTATGTTGATGGTGATAAGGGTCAAGCGCTAGAGTTGTTCAAGTAAACACCACGACTTTTCATACAAGTAGTGGCGTTGTTAGAGGCATCAATATCTTAATACTATATACCAAGTAACACCAGATATGACGGTGAAGGACACTTTTAAAGATGACATGATAAACTTTCGAGTTCCCATCTCTTCAGGACTAATGTAATTTGAAAACGAAGTGGCACAAAGATTCGCTTTTAAAGGTAACAGGCTTAGATTGAATTACAAACACGAGGCCAGTGGTCTGCTACTTCTTACTTGTGACGACACATTGAAAAATCTTCCTGGGGTAATAGCACATCGAGTTAGGTTGTGAGTAATATTTTGAATCAATGCAAGAGGTTATTAAGGATGATGAATGGTATGAAATTTTCTTGTCGATATGTGTTCTTCTTAATTGTTCATGCACTAACATGGAAATTTGCCGTAAGATGACACTATTAGTTGATATGTTATTATCTTGTGTAGTGATATTTATACTTTCTCCTCAGTTGCTTTCAGATGTTGGCTTCAGAACAGTCACAATAAAGGATCACACTTAACATGTGCTTACTCTATTATTTTGTAATAGGTGAACATTCACACAAAAATGACTCTATGATTTCTTAACAGGTGTAATAATTTAAATGTACATTCTAATATCCTTAGTTCCTTACTTCATTTGCCTCAGTTTACACATGGAAATAAAGAGCTACCCCATCACCAATGGGACCTGTTTTGAGCTCTTCATCATTTGATTATAAGCCCCAATTTCTGAAGTTTGCTGATATAGTATTTAGAGGTATTTTAGCATAAATATGTATTAGGTAGTAATAAGCATAGTGCTGCAGTGGGCACTTACCTACACTTCAGCTCTCGGTGAATCTTTATCTAAAAGCATCACTCCGGTCCCTCAACTCATAGGCGGATCAACTAGACCTCGTGTATACCATTCTTTAAAAGAGATCAAAGAGACGACACAACTACTATAAACATTAATTGGTATACCATCACAGTACTAAAGTTGGAGTCTAGGAACAAACATTGATTTGGGCAACATATCCCTTATAGTGTGTTTTGTTATAGCTGATTATACACTTCTCTAATTATTCAGTAACATAAATTTTACACAATGTCGTATCCTATGTATTAGCTGGAAGTGTCCCGAACGGAATCCTGAGACGCCTTTTTAGCCCAAACTCGTGGTCTCCTGCATGCGAGAACTGGACCTTTATCAAGGTAAAACTTTCTTTCATAATATTATTTAGTATTTCATATTCACTACTATCCAGCTAAATTTGAACAAAAGACTAAAACACTACAGGGCATTCAAGATGTCTCTCTTCTCTGAATATTTGGAGCATTCATTCCTACTATAATGATCACAAAACTTTGTAAGTCATGCGATTTTAATGTAGTTATTCTTGAAATATCAGTCAAATTGGCTATGCTTAACTCCATGGCCAAGAAAATTTTAATAAGTGTTTCTTGCTAATATGTTTCTCATTGTAACCATACCACATTCGGTCTCATTGCATCATTTTATACAATAACTATGTCAATTAAGTACACACAAGATTATGCAATGTTTCTAGAACTGGCATTAGACTGTAATGAAGACACTTTAGTGTTTGTTTCCATCCTCGATGAACATCTGTAGAGAGCTTGCTTCCCAAATCGTATACCTCATGTGCTCAATTTCGTAATTTTACACTCTTCACATTTACAGTAACATTGATTATAAAGAACGACACAAACAAAGATGAAACTTCTTAAGTTTGTTTGCTCGATGCTTTATTTCCTTTCTTTTGGTTTTGTTTAAATTGACTAAGACCCACGGCAGAGATATTGACATGTCCAATAACTACAACATAAGCTCAGGGTCTGTGCTTCCTATTTCAAGATATCTTATCACTGAACACCTTCCTTGCCACAACAACAATGTTAGATTATTCGATTTTTTGCAATGCGGAATATAATTCAGAATTGACAAGTTGAGGGTGTAAATACAGTTTGCTTAACATACAAATTCTTAATCCTGCTGTTATGATAGTATACACATGAATAATTTACAAGGGTAATATCAGTTGAACTATGGTCGACTGTTACTTTGCAGCATTAGACGATAAATGTTGGGAAGACCTCAAGCTCCCTATTAGATCATACCTACCTTCATATGCCATACTAAGTTCTGAACTAAACCGATTATCCCGCCTTATAGAGCCCTTGAGAGTCAGCTTTAGGCCGGTATTGATGTGTCAAACATTAAGCGTCATCGACATCGTGACGAAGTAAAAGAATTTGTTTGATCATTTAAATCTGATCTGTCAACATATTGACTTGTGTGGAACACGTTAAGGCTGTGCAGCTGTTCTTATTATTTTTGTAGTCCTACTCCTAACAATTGTTACAAGTTTTGACAGTATTTTTTGGGATATAAAAATACGATTATCAAAATTCTGTAAATACTTTGCTTTAACAAAGCCAAATACTAAGACAGAAGACCGGCATAAATGAGAATTCACTTAAACTTAATATTTAGATGAATCGACTAATGTGTTGAGAACCTGTCCAATGACCACCGGTAGTAGTCAAGATGTCAATGATCAAGCCACTTTCTTTTGAGCTACCTGTTATCTGAGTGTAATAACCTTATTCAGATTGATCCCTGACTTTATATCTATACACCAACTCATACACTACAAGCAGTTTACAATCTGTATCAATCTAACGTCGGGTCTAACAGTTGAAATAATTTAGAAGTGATTACCGCTCAACACATTGACTTTTTGATCATATTATGCAACAACGAGTGATGGGATCAAGTAGAGGAAAGTTGTTCATTAGGTATTTGACCACTTTTTACAAGTTATTTGAAGAATCTTAAGTTGTTTTAACATGATATATTTCTTTTTGTGATTTGAGCCAAGTTTGTTGGTTTTGTTTAATAGGCCACATCAGAGTTGAGTGGTCATATAGTGCGTGTTTGGATGTGCGGTTAGGAGGAGATTATTTCTAAATCTCAGTTTTTAAATGGAGATAAGTTAAAAAAAAGTGTTTGGGTAATAAATGGAGATAAGTGATTATTTGCGTTTAGAAGCTCTAAAATGGAGTTTTGAAAAAGTTAGTGGGGAGCTACTTATTTCATTTTCAAAATGGATTTTTGGAAAAATAAGCTTTCAAAATATAGTTTATTATCAAATAATCAAATTTGACAAACACTTAAAAAAGTGATTATTTGATTATTGGGATTTCAAACTAGAATATAAAATCCAAACACTAATTTTAAAATGGAGTTTTTAAAATAATGATTTTTTAAAATGGAGTTTTTAAAATGAATAATTTGTTTTTAATAAACACATTCAAACACCCACATAGTTGTTGATGATGTGGTATGAAATGGTTAATGGTGAACTTGGTCAACTATTTCCTTCAAGGATCTTATGTTTCGACGGTTAATTTTGAAAGATCAGAATGGTTGATACATTCCGAAGGTTTGCTAACAAATGAAGGATCTCAAAAAACTATTGTTCAAAAAGGAAATAAGTCAGTGAAAATCGAATTTGAATTCGGTTTGATTTTCGGTTTGTCCCGGATAATTCGACTTATCCGTATGATTAAAAGATATATATATAATTACTTAAATCTTTAGAAAAAATCATTTTAATATAAATTTTTTTTTATATTAAGATTTAATTTTAATAATAATTTTATATATACAAATATATATATAAAAAATTGTATAACTTTAGTTTTCGGTCCGGTTTTCGATTTTGTTCTATCACATTCAAGTGTATAATACTTATTTTTCAAAATGGTTTACCTTTTTATTTTTGTTTCACTGACAAATTTAAATGTAGTAGTGAAGTGGGACGCCTTGTGTCGACAAATATCATATGATTTTCTTATGGTCAGTCGTCTTTTTCAATGAGGACTCGTGCATGTTTTATAACTTTCGACTAATAATGCATTACAAAATAGTTGTATTAAAGAAAACATTGAATAACCGATACTATGTTTCAAATACAAACAAACATTCACATAAGTAAAAACTTATGAATAATTAATTTCATAAATAAAAAACTTAAAATGCATTAAAAGATAACTATATTAAAAAAATAAAAACAAATTTTTACCAAATAAAAAAAAGTTACCGAGAAAATAATTATAACAAAGATAGCATTGTATAACCAACTGTATGCTTTAAAAAATACAAACAAATATTTACACAAATAAAAAACTTACTAACAATTAATTCCATAAATTATAATAATCATACTAACGAAAAACTTACAAAAAAATAATGATACTAACGAAAGCATTGTATAAACAACGCTATGTTAAAAAAAAACAAAAAAAATATTTACGCAAGTAAAAAACATACAAAGGATTAAATGTTAAACAACAATTAGAAGTCATACCCGTCCATCGGACGGGTCTTGCCACTAGTATATATATATATATATATATATATATATATATATATATATATATATATATATATATATATATATATATATATATATATATATATATATATATATATATATATATATATATATAGAGAATTTAGATAAAATAGTTTAGGTGCTTAAAGTTGTTAAAATGAAAAGTAATAGAAAATGGGCAAATATCACATTTATTGATTAGTTTTTGTTCGTTTATGATTTTTTAGTTCGTGTACGAGTGTTTAGGAAGTTTTAGTTCGCGTACGAGTAACTAGTTCACAAATTTTAATATTACTAGTTTTTCGTGTATCAGTTGTGTATCATAGTTTATCAATTATTTTGTTATATCGAATGCAACATGTGATAATGTATCACTGAATTTATGAATAAATGATTATTTATGCTAACAATATTTTTTGAAGTAAAACTATGTAACATATGTATCATCCATAAATTTTTACGTATCAAATTTTTTAGTGTTTTTATACCAATTTTTATGTATAAGATTTATTGTTTTGTGTTTGATATTAAATAAATCACATGTTAATTGATAAAATCAATGGTTAAGATGACTTTTCATTTTAACAACTTTAAGCTACTACACTACAATAACCTAACTCTATATATATATATATATATATATATATATATATATATATATATATATATATATATATATATATATATATATATACTAGTGGCAAAACCCGTCTGATGGACGGGTATGACTTCTGATAGTCGTTTTATATTTTTCTACCTTTAAAAATTGTTTGTGATGTTCGTCGACATAATCGTAATTTGCCCCAAATTTAGTGACCGGTTAGTACCACCTAATCAGCTTTTTTCTTTGTGATTTTTTTTACGTTTAGTGGCAAAACCCGTCCGTTGGACGGGGTATGACTTATGATTATCGATTACATTTTTTTATTTAGCTAAATATTGGTGCTAATAAATTCTATTCTTTTTTCTTATATTTCTTTAAACTTAGTGAAAATTGTTGTCGAATTGTTTCTATTAGTTATATTGACTAAATATTAAATATGAATTTTTGTAGTAAACTTATAGAACTCGTATTAACTTTATTTTAGATTGTATACTACCAATTATCAAAAGACATATACATTGTAATATAAAGATTAGAAGTATTATTTTCTTTAGTGAGAAAATATGTTTTATAAATTTGAAATAGTTGAGGGTATATACAAATGAAAAAAGAAATGTGATAGTTACTGGTAATTTGATAGACATTTCATTGCCTTCTTTTGTCTCATCAATTGGCGATTTCGGTCTTCACATACTCTTGACATGTTTATCAGCAACACCGAAACCAACGTTTGCAACTACGAAATAAACAATTAAAGTTTGCATAACAGTTGTTGAAAAGAAAGAGTAAGAGATGCTTGGGATTTGCTTATTGAAAGTAAATTATTCGTTTTGAAAACAAATAATTCTAATATCATAAAGAAAGCGTAAGGTTGCTTTGGATTTAAATAGATTACTCGTTTTGTAAAAAAAATAATTTGATAATCAGATTTAACTAAACGTCGTTTTAAAATATGGTGTTTGAATTTTATTATGGTGTATGATAACCGAATAATCCCATCGATTTTTTTAGTGTACATAATTGATAGTTTAACATGTAAAACGAAAAAAAAAATATTGTTATACATTGATAACCTTACATATAAAACTTTATCTTAGATATATTTATTTGACTAATGCATTTATTTTACTACGTATTAATTGCTTTTTTGTTTAAGATAATTTGAATGTAAAAAATCTTTTGGCAAAGACAAAACGATGCATTGTGTACTTCCTTGAATACAAATGTGTCCTCGATAAAAAGATGATTTGATTTTTATTACGATGGTATATTCGTTTTGCGTAACGATTAACGATTTGTGAGATATTTAGTATTTTTTTTAGAACGGCAAATGTTAGTGGCTAGTAGGTTGAGTCGTGCAATGACATCCAAGCGAAAGAATGTCTTCTTCGAACCCTCGCTTAGTTATATTAGACTCCTTATCCATTTTGCCTGAAAAGCCCTTGACAGGTCTTGAACCCAAGACCTCCAAGAATCCTTCCCTAAAGAAAGCACTAATTAGTGGAACTTTGGTGGCCAACTGAGCTAAGTCAATTGGTTTTTAGTTTTTTTAAATGAATTTTTTTTGTTAGATATGTAGATTTGCTAAATATGATCCGGTGGTCTAACATGGTGGAAAAAGGTGGTGGTAGCCATTGTTGGTTTAGAGAGAGAGAAGAGAGGTTGAATGTGAGAAATGAAAATGTATTCAAATGAGAAAAATGACAAACAACACCCCTCCTTGGAAGCTAAGGAGGGGTATATATAGCCACACACATAACATAAACTATACAACGAACCTAGTCTAGTCTAAATGTGTGTGACTATGATAACTAATGAGAATTCTTAAATGTCGTCACATAAAGTGAGTTTCCAACAATCTTCCCCCATGGGACGACGTGTAGAATTCCTTACAATATTTTTCCTAACAAGTACATAATGATAAGAACAAGAGCTTTCATGAAGCGTCCAATGCTGATGATGTCTTCTGAGGCCTTTGACTTCAAAACGACTCATCTTTAACTTGTAGTAGAAATACTGTAACGGCACGAGCTAAGTAACCCATACACTTCTGGTTAAGGAGAAGCTTCTGAATTAGCTTCCCCCTAATTCATGACACATAAACTTGATGTAGAAGCTTTTTAAATAGCTTCCCCCTAAATCGACAATCCTCGTAAGCAACTTCAAAGCTTTCAATAAAGCTTAGAATAATTAAGCGCACAACAGAATCTAACAAGCAAATCCCATCATATAACATGATAACGTTGCTAAGAGGGATTGAAAGCAAGGGGTACACCAAGTAGATCAACAACTTTTCTTCTAACGCTTGAATAATTCTTCTGAATTTTTCTTCCCCCTGAGAGTTCAAGTTATGCATACCAGAAAGAATCAAGACACTTCTTCCCCCACATAGTTGAAGAAGGTAAATCAATCCCAATTATGAAGCTCAAATATTGAAGTGGACACTTTATCCCTATCATGAAGTTGACATCGTAACACCAGAGTCAATTAAGTCCCGGAAATGCACATATCTTCTTCCGGAGATGCACTAGAGTCAATTAAGTCCCGGGAATGCATATAGGATAATGATGATGAATAATTGCAACAATCAAACAATTAAACCTCGAATCAGTAGTGTACCGTTTGGAGATTGATAACGCCACGAGTTAAAACACTGATTTTCTCTGCGGCTATGACAAATGTCATCCCGGAATGTCTTCAAATCAAATGAAGGTATGAAGTTCATCACGTGTACTCGTTGTGCGTTCAATGTGTCTTCTTCTTCCCCCTTGATGGTTTCGAAACTCGGAACCATCAATAAATCGTATGCACATGAACCTGAAATCTCGTGAGAATAATAAATAAGCTGAATTATATATTTTGTGAGAATCAGCTGTTGATCGAAAATCTCTTCTCATAAACTCTCCATGGCCACCTTTACCAACCCACGTGAAAGCAATTTGAAGTGACCACTGAAAGAATGAACCAGATACATCAAACGTGAAGCTGAATAAAAATACTTCGATCTTGTGACTTAAGCTTGCACAATTTTTGAATGAAGAACGGTGGAGAAATCTCTAAGTACTCAATGCATCACTGAAGAAGTCTATAAGCACAACACCTCTTGAAATTATCCACGTCGACTAAGCGCGTGACACTGAGTACAACAATGTAATCCCTTTAAGTGATAGTTATCCGAGTCATCAACCAACCACCCCGAACTCGGAAACCAGATAACCAAGTCTTCA
The DNA here is from genome assembly GCA_025667525.1 of Glebionis coronaria. Lineage (NCBI taxonomy): Eukaryota > Viridiplantae > Streptophyta > Magnoliopsida > Asterales > Asteraceae > Glebionis > Glebionis coronaria. Next base: position 54,866 of record JANFOE010002545.1, on the reverse strand, counting down.
TTATAGGATTAAGCCCGAGCAAGTTATCTTTTAAAAGATAAAATAAATACACGCCTTCGAAAAATCCGTCTTCAACGTCACGTAATTAATACCCGATCAAACAAAATCTGTAGACACTAAAAAATCGCCCAATTTTTTCTTGGTCTCGTCTCAAATAAATTCTCTTCACATTTGTCTCGTCACGTTACTTTGTCATGTCACTTTTTAAAAACCATTAATCAAAATAACATCATTTTAAAAAAAATGATAAGTAATATTTTGAAATAACAATTTTATTTAAACATTGTCACAAATCACAATTCTTAACCGACCCAAGGCTTTAGAACCCGGTCCAATCTTTCAGAATGGAGCCCTTGTTTAAATGGCAATACCCGGCCCATCAACTTTCCATAACCCGGTCCATCACATTGGGATAAAACACTCTCAATCACAGCTACCTAATTTCACTCAACATTAACTTAACCCTAAATCCTCTCACCTCGTTTAATCCGCCTCTCACCTAATACTCATCTCCTCACCCACCAATCTCAAACACGCAACTCCGATCAATCTACCCATCATCTCTTTTAATCCGCCTCATCAAACTTAATCTCAGAACTCATCTTCGCAACCCTAAACCCTTTCTCAAATCATCCATCTCATGCATCTCAGTTTACCTCGCAACTTACACACAAGAACCAAAGAAGATGAATGACTTCAAGACCTACAATTGGTCTCGGGTAAGGTTTAATTGCGATGCAAATTTGAGTGTTAATCGAAACAGAGAAACGAATATAACAAAGATAGTTATAATTCGTTCTTTATATATTCGAACAGTAGGTCGATTATCTTCATAGAAATCGAAAAATAAACATGGTTTTCGTTTTGAGTTCATACCGAAATCAACCAAATGGATTATAACAAACTTGTTATAAATCATGGCGTGATTTCGAATATTAAAAATATGGGAGAAACCAAACATAATTCGATCTATGATGGGTTTTAGTTTCGTGAAAAGATCTTAACAGATCTCGAATTGCATGTACAAAACACGAAAGAAGATTAAAAATCTGAGATCTTTTTGATATTCTGTATTAAGTCCGAGTCTAGACGGGAATTAAGTGACGAAGGGAATTAGGAACAGATTGATGGTGTTGGGGAGAAATAAGGTTGGTTGCGATATGGTCGACTCAGTGAGTTAACTGAGTCAATGTTGAGTCGACTCAGTGAGTTAACTGAGTCAACTCGGTAATTATCGAGTTGACTCGGTTGTGTTGGTTTTGGTTATAGTCTCATATTTGGTCCACTGATTTTAAAAGAAAACAGTCCATCGGAATGTTTAAATAAATCCCATCGAAATGTTTTATAAAATCCATCGCAAAGTCCACAGTTTTCATCGCAATGTTTTCTATATATTTTCCATCGTAATGTATTCATCAGTCTTTCCATCTCAATATTTCCATCGGAATGCGTTCCATCGGAATGCACCGAAAGTGTTCCATCAGAATATTCGATCGCAATGTAGAAACCAATGGTTTTGTGATCGCAATATTCCGATCTAAAAATTTGAAAACATATCTGTACTTTTTTCCTGATATTCAGGAAAAAGTATTCTGGGCATATCTTTATCTCCATCTTCAAAAAAATTATGTAATCCAGAAAAGATGATAAAAAAACAGATGATAGAACAGAAAGAAACCATGCCCAAAATCATTAGCAGGTTAAAAATGGCAGGTTGATTTGACTATTGACCAGGAACAAAACCAGTGGGTTAAGAAACCATATGTGGACTGTGACATGATACATTTGACCACCATTGGGACAATGAATGTGACAAAACAGATAATGCAATGTTTTCATAAGAAAATGAAACCATAACAACCATACTGACAAAAAACGTGACATACGGAACAAAAAATTATATAACGAGACACTAAAAAAAATTTTGACCACCAAATCGAAACAAAAAAACATGATCCAAGGAATGAACCAAGGCTCTGATGCCAAATGTAGATTTGCTAAATATGATCCGGTGGTCTAACATGGTGGAAGAAGGTGGTGGTAGCCATTGTTGGTTTAGAGAGAGAGAAGAGAGGTTGAATGTGAGAAATGAAAATGTATTCAAATGAGGAAAATGACAAACAACACCCCTCCTTGGAAGCTAAGGAGGGGTATATATAGCCACACACATAACATAAACTATACAACGAACCTAGTCTAGTCTAAATGTGTGTGACTATGATAACTAATGGGAATTCTTAAATGTCGTCACATAAAGTGAGTTTCCAACAAGATAGAAAAATAGATGGCTATAATTAATTGATTAAAAGAGAGTTTAGTGATGAGACTGTATTTATACATAGTCTCATCGTCCAATTCGGGCTTAAAACGCTTAAAATATCGTCAAAATACCCATATATGTGCCTATGTTTGTTCATTGTGTATTTTAGGTACGGATATCGTGAATTCACCAAAAGATCAAAGGAATCAAGCAAAAACGAACACGGGAAACGAAGCCGCACAAAGAACCAAGCCCGAAGAATGATTTTTGCAAAAATGCCCTTGAAGTTTGAAGATTATACAAGTTTGGTCCCTCAACTTTGGAAGAATGACACTTTATACCCCTCAATTTTCCATTAAAATGAGTTTGGGTCCCTAAAGTTTCATATTTATACAAGTAAAGCCCTTGGAATTTGGATTAAGTTACAAGCTTTATGCTTTGTTAACCAAAGGACCTAAAGTGCAAATCCTAAAAGGACTAACTATGTAATAACTGATGGACTGACTTTGATAAGCTGTTAAAGAGTGGACTTAACAGGGGGGACTAAACCTGCCAACTTCTCAAACCTTTTAACCTCACAACCCATTAAACTAAACTGGGCTACCCATTAACCCATCCACCACTCACAACACGACACCTCACCATTACCCACCCACTTACCCGACCCTACCCATAACCCTACCCACTAAACCTTTTTTATTTAAATTAAACTTTTTTTTAAACCTCTAAAACTGGCGCTTAACAAACACTGTTTTATTACCCTCCCCTAATTACCCAGCCAAGAACCCTAATTTGGGTTTAATTATTTAATCGATTTCACAAACCCAACTTTTCCAGAAACATAAGTAACCCCACCCAAAACTAAACCCACTCACAAAACAACTCACTCGTGACCTCCTTGTGGACCCCCCGTCCTCCCCTGTCTACCCATATTTGGCAAAGAGAGAATCTCATCAGAAATCAAACGGCTCAAAGCAATAACTTGCTCCCCAATGGTCCTATGAACGATCCAGATCAGTCAAAGAAAGCAGAAACATCACATGGGGCATTTGACCAAGTTTGAAGATTCAAGCTAAGGGCCTTTTAGGAAATTAGCTTGCTAGGGTTTCAGTTTTTTAATCTTTGTATTATTTTATTCTAGAATGATCCTAGCTATTGTATAAATATGGTCGGGCTGTGACCATATTTTTTGTTCCAGTTTTTGTACCCTTTTTAATCAAGTAATGAAAATGAAAAGTATTTCAAATTGTACAATCTCTGAGTTCCATTAGCTTCTTTTAATTTTCATTAGTTTAACAAGTTAATTCCATTATAAGTTTCAGTCAAGGTTAGCCTAAGGTTTTGAAAAACGTTTTTTTTTGGAATTTCAGAAACTCAACATTAAGCCAATAGTAGAAGTGAAAGTGGAAACAATTGGTTTGATTTTGGTTTGTATTTAGTTAAATTAAATTGATTAAGAAAGACTTCAAGTTTTTCTGTTTTCTTAAAAAGGTTTCAAGTTAAATCCATTTTCAAGTTTTTTTTTAGCAAAAAGCCATAACTAGCTTAATCAATAAGCTAGCTTATTAGCTTATTGCCTTTATTCCCAGGTCACTTTCTCTGTTTCATTTGTTTTTCTTGGCAGGTTACAAGATTTCAAGGATCCATTTCCAAATTTTTTGCTTTGAAGATATATAGGGTGTGTTTGGGACTGCTGTGGTCCCCACACCACCTCCTCTCTACATCAGAATCTTGCATAAGCTCACTTAAGCCTTGAAAGGTCCAAACAGAAGGCATTCAGCCAAGGTCCAAGGCTTGAACCCTGTTTGCATTTTTTTGTAAGTTTCTTTAAGTGATTTGTGTGATTTGGAGTGCAAGCTTGTTCTATGTGTTAAGTGTTATTCACTTAGGCTTAAATCTGTTTTGTATGCATGTTGGAGTAGTTCTTAAGTAGTTAGGATTGGTTTCTTAAGCTTTGGTTTGATAATTTTCCAATTCTGCATATTAGGGGGTGTTTGGGTCTGCTTATTAAGTCAAGAATTTGATTTATACTTGGTTCATTAACAGCTTAATGTGACACCCTAGAATCGAGGTCATTAACGATACCCTAAATTACGCTAATTTTTGAAATTTTTAATAAATTTTAATTTCTATACTTATAAGTATTTTGGTTAAAGCCGATGTTCGAGGTTATAATTTTTACGATTGACGTTTTAAGAAGGACGATGACGATTACGATCCCGAGGGATGCCCAATTTTATGTAATTTTTGACGATTTATCGATAATGTAATTTTTCGAGAATTTTATTTACGGTTCGTGTTAAGTTGAGTCGGGTGAGTTTTATAGCCTTCCGAGTACATTTAAAGTATCCCAAAAATATTTTGGAGCGTTCGGGAAGATTTCCGACTCCCGTAAAATTTTCAAAATTGACAAATGGGTCGAACCCACAAAGTTTTGAGGACATTTTTCATTTGAGGCCAAAAGAAGTTAAAAATTGCAACAAGGCCCCTCCCAACCCACCAAAAAGGCCAAAAGTGACAAACACACAAACACATAAAAAAATTTTCACCAAAATCAAACTCTCTCTCCCTCCTTGCTCTCTCTAGCCGACGGACACCCCTAGACCACCAAGAAATCCACCAAAAATCTTTTTCCACTTGATTTTCCTAAAAACTAAGGTTAGACCACATCTAGTTTGGTCATTCCCTACATGTTCATGTGCTCAAATCCCACATGCATTAACAAAAATTTTTCAAGATTTTTCAAGATTATCCAAATTCGTTTTTGTGGCTAAATGAGCTAATGCATGTTGATTTTAAGTGTTATGGATGCATAAACACCAAGAAAACCCACCAAAATTAATTTGGTTGTGGTGATTGGGTCACCCAAACCCCACGGCAATGGGGGTGTTTGGGGAGCCTTGGTGGTTGTTGATTTTGAGTGTTGTTATTGTGTTTGGCTTAATGTTTTAGGATGTTTTACATAGGTTTCACTAGTTGCATGTTCATTTCTTTGAAGTTTTGATTTTGAGATTGGTTGATCAATAGGGGTAGGACTGAAATTTTATGTTAGGATATGTTTGGGAAGGCTTAGGATGATGTTTAGTGGTGGTTAGAAGTCTTGGAATCGAGCCTAAGTGCGTTTTTGGTATGGTCATTTTTAGGCAGAAACATTTGGTCCATTTCATAAAAATTATTTTTTTTTCCAGGACTTGAAAACTAAATGTAGTGATAGAGGGTCTTTCTAGCTTTAATTTGGTATAAGGTAGAGCCCGTGACTCAAAACGAGCTAAAAGTTATGACATTTTAAAGATCGGGTACCGGGAGACGAGGACTTTCATAATCCGAATTTGTGCAAAGTTTTAGTCAAATCCCGAGGGTCACAAGTATGAATTGGTAAATGGTCAAGGGTCAAAATTTGGTCCCTAACCTGTGTAAATGGGTCTATATGTTGACTTAGGTGTCAAGGAAGTCAAAGGTATTTTTCATATAGGTCAAAGAGGTCAAAATTGGTCGAAGCGCAATTTCAGCCCGTAAAATGTAGTCGTGGAAAAGAGTTGCGTAACGGGTCGTAAAAGTAAAAACTTTTATTGGGCTTAAAAACATGTCATCTACAGGTCTTATAGGATTTTTGGAAATTTTGTCAAATTTTACAAGTGTGGTTAAATAAGGTAAAACAGCCCGTACTTTAGTCGAGTACCGGCGAGAATGGGTAAAAATAGACAACATAAGTAATGAGAATGAATGGTATAAAATGAGTGATACTTGTTGTTTTTGTTTTTGGCGTGAGTTATACTTGTCCTAAGTGACTAGTATATATGTATTTTATACAGTACCGTAAAGTATTTAAATGAGATTAATCATTACGCGTTATTTGTGATAGGTGTTGATTTAACCGGGCATCCGTTTCGTCGTCAGTGATCATCCCTCGAACTACCGACTACTTAAGATATAAGGTGTGAATTTATAGCCTCGCTTATACTTATTTCAAATTGTTTTACCCGCGAGGGAAATGCATGCTAGTTTTTAAAAGGAACGTATATCATGAATGATTGTTAGACCCGAAAGTTGCCTTAGAAATTGTGTTGAGTACCAAAGTTGCAAAAGTCCCTAAAATCATGAACTATTAACTATTGTCCTGCCCTCGAGTAGGGGGAAATAGCCGCTTATGCAATTTGTAGTACTACGGGGTTAACGACCCAATGCTAGCCGAGAAGCTGTACTTTTAGTAAGTTCTGCGGTAGATTATTTTGTATGAGAAATAAGGTATAATTGCAACTGATGCCCTTAGAAGGGGCACTGGTTTCATCTGAATCACGCCGGTATTTATTATGCGGGTGATTGAGTTAACGGATTAGTGTCATGAGCTTAAACACAATTGTCAGTATCCTGATTATAGTTTGTTTGATCGACAAGACTATAAATGATCACGAATGGTTTTTATTATATATACGTTCAAATGGATTGTAAAACCTATGAATTCCACTCAACGTTTTCGTTGACCAAATTTTTGGCATGTGTTTCAGGTAACCGCTGAGGTGTAGAATGGAGCATGCATGGGATGGATGTTGTGTGTACGGCTTGGTGTCCGCTTGTTTTTCCCTCCTTTTCTACTTAAACAATTTTTAAGTTTAATGTCATGTTGTTGTAAAACTGAAGTTTTTGGGGTTGAGATTCATGGGGACCGAAAACGCTAAACTCTGTGCACCATTTGGGGTTGGAAAAACCGTGGACATGTATCATCTAACAATTTTAATTTCAAGTTTTAAGTTGACGTCTTTTTAGCGTCGTTTGATATATCCTGTGTGCAATGAATACTGTGTAGCACCCATTGTTGTAGTTCCGCTGCGCATAGCAATTGTGGGGGTGTTACAGATTGGTATCAGAGCCACGAGTTATAGAGAACTAGGTCGTTTTTAAAAATCCTAAACTATAACTTTTGGTGTCGTAAGAAAGGGTCCAAGCACACACAACTATCCTGCATGGCTCCGGTAAGATTTATTGTTGTATTTAAGGCATTTGACGTATACTTTTGAGTAAAGTATATATGTGGGTAATTATTACGTAAGTATGGAATTACTATATGTAGACGTTGAATTTTACGTGAAATATCCGACATCGTAATTTTTGTATTAAACATGCATGAGCATCATATTATTACATTTCGGGCATATGTACCACCTTTGCATTGCATTTGCATGCATGTATTTATAATTATTGTATAATTACTTATATACCCTCCGAAATTCGCTGTTATTGCAGGAATGGCCGAGGTACCGCCCAACGATAACGGAAACGATGTACGAGCCCAGGACCCTGACCCAAGGAGAACTACTTGCCCCACGCCTATGCGTGCTTCCCATCTGGTTGGTGTACCAGATATCCCCAGAAGAGCCGAAGGTGCAATGAGTGCAAATTCTCTTCATCAAGGCATCCCAAGAATTTGCTGTCCCGGACCGAGGATTTATCATGACGTACGACGGACTATGAGAGGTTTGGAAGGATCGATGTGCATGAGGTATGTAGTGGAATCAAGGGTGGTCAGTAGATTCGACGAGAATGAAAAGGCGGACGAAAGACTGTTGGAAAGGACGGCAAGGATTGAGTATGACGGGAATGTGAACAAAAGTGACATCAACAGTTTAAGATCAATGGTTGCAAATTTAAGTGCTAGTCTTGACCGTGTTAGGGAGGATCAGGTGAGGTTGTCGAGGATGCAGAGTTGGGAGCATCGTGTGAGGGATTCATTGCCCCCGGATTGGAGATTCGTGGACGATTTAGAGATGGAGGCGAATGACTTCATGATTCAGCCACCTACTAGAGGTGCTTGTATTTCGGTGGGAAGTCAGGTAGTGATTGAGTGTGGATCCACATCAGGGACGAAAAAGGAAACAGAATGTGGGCCGGATGAGAAAGGAAAGAGAAAAGTGGATGATGTGGATGAGGACGTTAGTGATGAGGAAACCGAGGAAGACGACGACGAGCCGCCATCCAAGAGGCCGTGTGGATCACCACATGCCTAGTTACTTGTTTTGTATTTTCTTTGATCATTGTAATAGAACTATTTTGGACCTTTGTATGATGGTATTATGACGAGAAACTCAAGTACTTGATGTTTTGTGGTGAACGATTGTAGTGGCAATACTTGTCACGATTTTGGTTAATTATCAATACAATCTATGTTACCTTTCATGATCTGTGATATGTCTTAAATTTGATCTTTTGTGGTGTGAATTGATGAATATTAGTAACTCCGTAGTGATGTGTCGTTGTATGTATTTTATGTCTGGGAAACTTGATATGAATACTTACATTGTCTTTCTATTTTCTTTGTCTTGCAGAAAGAGATATTCGATAACACCATGCCTCCAAAGTTGACTGCCGATCGTGTTAACACCATGATTCAGGAAGCTATAGCTAATGCGTTGGAAGCGGACCGAGCTGGGAGAAATCATGATCCAGGAAGGAACGCGGGGAGACAGCAAGCCCCGAGAGTGTGTACCTATTCTAGCTTTATGAAGTGCGGTCCCACGCAGTTCCGTGGAACGGGTGGAGCTTTAGAACTTAGACGGTGGTTGGAAAAGGTTGAAAGTACGTTTGAAATCAGTGGTTGTGCAGAAGCAGATAAAGTAAAGTTTGCAGCAGCTACGTTTCTTGATGATGCGTTAAGTTGGTGGAATACCCAGGTAGCTACGGTTGGATTGGCTGTAGCGAATGCAAGGACGTGGAATGCGACCAAGGCTTTGTTGACTAAGAAGTTTTGCCCAGAGGAGGAATTGGGGCAATTGGAGGACGAATTGAGGCATTTGACCTTAAAGAATAACGATATAGCTGCTTACACCAGGAGATTCAATGAGTTAATTCTTTTGTGTCAGGACATATTTGCCAATGATGCCAAGAAAATGAAGCAGTATATTAAGGGTTTATCTAGCAACATCAAAGGTGAAACAACTTCGTCAAAACCTGGAACGTTTGATGAAGCGGTTCAAATGGCACACGCTTTGATGGACGTTAAGCTTCAGGACAAGCAGAACTACATTGCTGAGGGAAACAAAAGGAAATGGGAAGCGGCACAAAGCAATCAATCCCAAGGCCAGAACCGAGGTGGAAATCGAAACAACCATGGGCCGAACCGTAATCAGCAGTTTAATCAGAGAAGGAACGAAGGGATGAGGGCAGTGACGAACCCTAGAGGTGTGAAAGTGAATCCCCATTGTGGTAAGTGCAACTTGTATCATGTTGGAAATTGCCCGCCGGCATGCGGCAAGTGTGGAAAGGCAGGTCATAGGACATCTGGTTGTCGAACGGGAGGAGTAGCCACTGGGGCTAATGCTATTAGGATGAGGGGATGTTATAGCTGTGGAGAAAGGGGTCATGTGCAAGCGAATTGCCCGAAGGCAGGAAACAAGCGGGGAGGTAACAACGCGGCTGCTGTGTATCAAGTGGGAACGGCTGATAAACCACAGGGTCCTAATGTGGTTACCGGTACGTTTTTGCTAGACGCTTGTTATGCTAGTATTTTGTTTGATTCTGGCTCCGACAAGAGTTTTGTAGATGTTAAATTTAGTCGTCATATCGATAGAAAACCGGTGTTATTAGCGACTAGTTATAATGTTGAGTTAGCCGATGGAAAAATTGTTAGTACGAATTCTATACTGAGAGGGTGTACCTTGAAGTTAGGAAATTACGCTTTTAAAATCGACTTGATGCCTATAGAGCTAGGATCGTTTGACGTGATTGTGGGAATGGATTGGCTAATGGCGCATAGTGCTATGATCGTCTGTGGCGAGAGGTTGGTTCAGATTCCGTTGAGGAATAGGGTTTTGACGGTAAAGGGAGACGAATGCACTTCTCGTTTGAAGGTGATTTCGTGTTTGAAAATGATGAAGTACGTAGAGAGCGGATGCGATGTGTTTTTGGCACAAGTTTCGAGCGATGGTGATTTAGAGGCGAGGATTGAAGAGGTACCAGTTATTTGCGAATATCCGGAAGTTTTTCCAGACGAGTTGCCAGGTTTACCGCCTACCCGTGAGGTCGAGTTTCGAATTGATTTAGTGCCAGGAGCTGCGCCGGTTGCACGTGCACCTTATCGCTTAGCACCATCTGAGTTAAAGGAGTTAGCGGATCAATTGAAGGAATTGATGGACAAAGGATTTATTAGGCCGAGCTCATCACCTTGGGGAGCGCCAGTGTTGTTTGTAAAGAAGAAGGATGGTTCGTTTAGGATGTGTATTGACTATAGGGAACTCAATAAGCTGACGGTTAAGAATCGGTACCCATTGCCGAGGATTGATGATTTGTTCGATCAATTGCAAGGTTCCAGTGTATACTCAAAGATCGATTTAAGATCAGGGTATCATCAACTGCGTGTAAGAGAGGAGGATATTCCTGTAACTGCCTTTCGTACGCGGTATGGACACTTTGAATTTCGAGTGATGCCGTTTGGGTTGACGAACGCGCCTGCTGTATTCATGGATCTTATGAATCGCGTGTGCAAGCCGTATCTAGATAAGTTTGTTATTGTTTTCATCGATGATATACTTATTTACTCTAAGAGTAGGGAGGAGCACGAGAAGCACCTAAGAAAGATTTTGGAGTTGTTAAGGAAGGAGAAGCTGTATGCAAAATTCTCTAAGTGTGAGTTTTGGTTGGAATCAGTGCAGTTTCTAGGTCATGTGATTGATAGTGAGGGAGTTCGTGTAGATCCTGCTAAGATCGAAGCGATCAGGGAATGGTCAGCACCGACAACGCCGACTGAAGTTCGACAATTTTTGGGTTTAGCTGGGTATTATAGAAGGTTTATCGAAGGATTCTCGTTGATTGCGAAACCATTGACGCGGCTTACCGAAAAGAATAGGGTGTATGAATGGGGAATTGAGGAAGAGCTTGCTTTCGAAACGCTCAAGGATAAGTTATGTTCCGCGCCGATTTTATCATTGCCTGAAGGAACCGAAGACTTCGTAGTGTATTGTGATGCGTCTCGTAAGGGTTATGGAGCGGTATTAATGCAACGTGAAAAGGTGATAGCTTACGCGTCGAGGCAATTAAGGAAGAACGAGGAGAACTACACGACGCACGATTTGGAATTAGGAGCGGTAGTTTTTGCGTTGAAACTGTGGAGACACTATCTGTATGGGACAAAGTGTGTTGTATTCACTGATCACAAGAGTTTGCAGCACATTTTAGATCAAAAGGAGTTGAATATGCGACAAAGACGATGGGTTGAACTATTGAGTGATTATGACTGCGAAATTCGCTACCACCCTGGGAAGGCGAATGTTGTAGCGGATGCATTGAGTAGGAAAGAACGGGAGAAACCTTTGAGGGTTAGAGCTTTAGTGATGAGTGAGAGCGTTGACTTAACCGAAACCATACTGAAGGCTCAGGAGAGAGGACTAATGAAAGGGAATGTTGAAGTCGAGAACTTGGGACGAATGTTGAAATCTCTTTTTGTGATTAGGTCAGACGGACTGAGATATTTTGAGAATCGAATTTGGTTACCATTGTGTTCATCTGAGGAAGGAAAGCCTGGAGTTCGAGAATTGGTTATGAATGAGTCGCATAAGTCGAAGTATTCGATACATCCTGGATCGGATAAAATGTACCACGACCTGAAGAAAGTTTATTGGTGGCCGAATATGAAGGCGGATATTGCTCGTTACGTTAGTAAGTGTTTGACTTGCGCGAAGGTTCAGGCAGAACATAAGAAACCATCTGGATTGTTGGTACAACCGGAAATCCCAGAATGGAAATGGGAGAAAATCGCAATGGATTTCGTGACGGGTTTACCTAGGACTCCTAGTGGATGCGATATGATATGGGTAATTGTGGATAGGTTGACGAAATCTGCTCATTTCTTACCTATGAAGAAGACGGACAGCATGGAAAAACTCGCCAGCGTGTACGTGAAGGAGATCGTCTGTAGACATGGAGTGCCGTTATCGATCATTTCGGATCGCGACAGTAGATTTACGTCGGAATTTTGGAAATCGCTTCAACGTGCGATGGGCACTGAACTGAGTTTAAGCACGGCTTATCACCCGGAAACTGACGGCCAGAGTGAACGAACGATTCAAACGATGGAGGACATGCTCCGAGCATGCGTGATCGATTTTGGAGGAAGTTGGGAACGCCACTTGCCTCTGGTGGAATTTTCGTACAGTAATAGTTATCATGCGAGTATCAAAGCAGCACCGTTCGAAGCATTGTATGGAAGGAAGTGTAGATCGCCCGTGTGTTGGAGTGAAGTAGGGGAAAGTCAATTGACTGGACCCGAAATGGTATTAGAAACGACAGAGAAGATCGTGCAGATCAAGAACCGATTACTTGCTGCGAGAAGCCGACAGAAGAGTTATGCCGATAACCGAAGGAAACCGTTGGAGTTTGAAGTTGGAGATATGGTTATGCTCAAGGTATCGCCGTGGAAGGGTGTAATTCGTTTTGGGAAGAAAGGAAAGTTGAGTCCGAGGTATATTGGACCGTTTAAGATCGTTGAACGAATTGGACCGGTAGCGTACAAGTTAGAATTGCCGACCGAGCTTAGTGCTATTCATGACACGTTTCACGTATCGAACCTAAAGAAGAGTTTGGCGGATAAGGAATTGGTGATTCCTTTGGACGAGATTCGACTAGACGACAAAATGCACTTTGTGGAAGAACCTGTGGAAATTATGGACCGGGAGGTCAAGCGGTTGAAGCGTAGTAGGATTCCTATTGTGAAGGTCCGATGGAATTCTAAGCGTGGACCGGAATACACCTGGGAACGTGAGGACTTTTTCAAGGAAAGGTATCCTCCTCTGTTCCAGTAGACGAAATGTGAGTACAAGAAGAGGCGAGCGCCGGGACGTCGCTCTCTTTAAGGAGGGGTGGATGTGACACCCTAGAATCGAGGTCATTAACGATACCCTAAATTACGCTAATTTTTGAAATTTTTAATAAATTTTAATTTCTATACTTATAAGTATTTTGGTTAAAGCCGATGTTCGAGGTTATAATTTTTACGATTGACGTTTTAAGAAGGACGATGACGATTACGATCCCGAGGGATGCCCAATTTTATGTAATTTTTGACGATTTATCGATAATGTAATTTTTCGAGAATTTTATTTACGGTTCGTGTTAAGTTGAGTCGGGTGAGTTTTATAGCCTTCCGAGTACATTTAAAGTATCCCAAAAATATTTTGGAGCGTTCGGGAAGATTTCCGACTCCCGTAAAATTTTCAAAATTGACAAATGGGTCGAACCCGCAAAGTTTTGAGGACATTTTTCATTTGAGGCCAAAAGAAGTTAAAAATTGCAACAAGGCCCCTCCCAACCCACCAAAAAGGCCAAAAGTGACAAACACACAAACACATACAAAAATTTTCACCAAAATCAAACTCTCTCTCCCTCCTTGCTCTCTCTAGCCGACGGACACCCCTAGACCACCAAGAAATCCACCAAAAATCTTTTTCCACTTGATTTTCCTAAAAACTAAGGTTAGACCACATCTAGTTTGGTCATTCCCTACATGTTCATGTGCTCAAATCCCACATGCATTAACAAAAATTTTTCAAGATTTTTCAAGATTATCCAAATTCGTTTTTGTGGCTAAATGAGCTAATGCATGTTGATTTTAAGTGTTATGGATGCATAAACACCAAGAAAACCCACCAAAATTAATTTGGTTGTGGTGATTGGGTCACCCAAACCCCACGGCAATGGGGGTGTTTGGGGAGCCTTGGTGGTTGTTGATTTTGAGTGTTGTTATTGTGTTTGGCTTAATGTTTTAGGATGTTTTACATAGGTTTCACTAGTTGCATGTTCATTTCTTTGAAGTTTTGATTTTGAGATTGGTTGATCAATAGGGGTAGGACTGAAATTTGATGTTAGGATATGTTTGGGAAGGCTTAGGATGATGTTTAGTGGTGGTTAGAAGTCTTGGAATCGAGCCTAAGTGCGTTTTTGGTATGGTCATTTTTAGGCAGAAACATTTGGTCCATTTCATAAAAATTATTTTTTTTCCAGGACTTGAAAACTAAATTTAGTGATAGAGGGTCTTTCTAGCTTTAATTTGGTATAAGGTAGAGCCCGTGACTCAAAACGAGCTAAAAGTTATGACATTTTAAAGATCGGGTACCGGGAGACGAGGACTTTCATAATCCGAATTTGTGCAAAGTTTTAGTCAAATCCCGAGGGTCACAAGTATGAATTGGTAAATGGTCAAGGGTCAAAATTTGGTCCCTAACCTGTGTAAATGGGTCTATATGTTGACTTAGGTGTCAAGGAAGTCAAAGGTATTTTTCATATAGGTCAAAGAGGTCAAAATTGGTCGAAGCGCAATTTCAGCCCGTAAAATGTAGTCGTGGAAAAGAGTTGCGTAACGGGTCGTAAAAGTAAAAACTTTTATTGGGCTTAAAAACATGTCATCTACAGGTCTTATAGGATTTTTGGAAATTTTGTCAAATTTTACAAGTGTGGTTAAATAAGGTAAAACAGCCCGTACTTTAGTCGAGTACCGGCGAGAATGGGTAAAAATGGACAACATAAGTAATGAGAATGAATGGTATAAAATGAGTGATACTTGTTGTTTTTGTTTTTGGCGTGAGTTATACTTGTCCTAAGTGACTAGTATATATGTATTTTATACAGTACCGTAAAGTATTTAAATGAGATTACTCATTACGCGTTATTTGTGATAGGTGTTGATTTAACCGGGCATCCGTTTCGTCGTCAGTGATCATCCCTCGAACTACCGACTACTTAAGATATAAGGTGTGAATTTATAGCCTCGCTTATACTTATTTCAAATTGTTTTACCCGCGAGGGAAATGCATGCTAGTTTTTAAAAGGAACGTATATCATGAATGATTGTTAGACCCGAAAGTTGCCTTAGAAATTGTGTTGAGTACCAAAGTTGCAAAAGTCCCTAAAATCATGAACTATTAACTATTGTCCTGCCCTCGAGTAGGGGGAAATAGCCGCTTATGCAATTTGTAGTACTACGGGGTTAACGACCCAATGCTAGCCGAGAAGCTGTACTTTTAGTAAGTTCTGCGGTAGATTATTTTGTATGAGAAATAAGGTATAATTGCAACTGATGCCTTTAGAAGGGGCACTGGTTTCATCTGAATCACGCCGGTATTTATTACGCGGGTGATTGAGTTAACGGATTAGTGTCATGAGCTTAAACACAATTGTCAGTATCCTGATTATAGTTTGTTTGATCGACAAGACTATAAATGATCACGAATGGTTTTTATTATATATACGTTCAAATGGATTGTAAAACCTATGAATTCCACTCAACGTTTTCGTTGACCAAATTTTTGGCATGTGTTTCAGGTAACCGCTGAGGTGTAGAATGGAGCATGCATGGGATGGATGTTGTGTGTACGGCTTGGTGTCCGCTTGTTTTTCCCTCCTTTTCTACTTAAACAATTTTTAAGTTTAATGTCATGTTGTTGTAAAACTGAAGTTTTTGGGGTTGAGATTCATGGGGACCGAAAACGCTAAACTCTGTGCACCATTTGGGGTTGGAAAAACCGTGGACATGTATCATCTAACAATTTTAATTTCAAGTTTTAAGTTGACGTCTTTTTAGCGTCGTTTGATATATCCTGTGTGCAATGAATACTGTGTAGCACCCATTGTTGTAGTTCCGCTGCGCATAGCAATTGTGGGGGTGTTACACTTAAACACACTCCTTTTGTTTGGCATCCATTGTTTTTGGTCATTGCTCATAAGTTTCATAGGATTTTAAGTGGTTTGCATGCTAGATAAATTTGGCTAATAGCATAATCATGAAAGTACCCCCCATCTGCTCACTTTTAGCTTGTATTTGCCCACCAATCTTGCATACTGTTAGACATAGGTGTAATCTAGGGGTGTGGATTAGTTTGTAGTTATTTGGGAAGCTATTGAGCAAGAAATCAAGCCTTGAATCTCAACCAAGTGCACACTAGATCAGATAGCCCCCCACAGCCCCCCTGTTTTGTATCAGCAACTGATAAGTGCCCCTTTGGTGTGATTTGTGTGTTGTGCCTGAGTATTTTTCTGCTTAAATTGACTCCCTACACTCCACTGAGTGTAGGGGTGCCTTTGTTCCCAAGTAATTCCTAGTAACAAGCTAATTACAAGCAAAAGAGTTCAAGCCCGTTTTTTTTAACATTACCAGTGGGAACAAGTTCCCACCGTCTTTGTTGTTGATTCCCACTGCTGGGCTAAAAGACAGAAACAGGGAAAGGTCACTTTCAGGATTCTTAAACTTTTGTCTTTAGTGGACTTATTTAAGAATTAGGACTTCTTTCTTTTTGCAATATTTTTCTTTTTAATTTTCTGATTTTTCAGTTTAGTTTATTTTGTTGTTACTGTTCATTTTCTATTTTTTTTATTTAATTGCATTTTTAATTAATTTTAATTAGGCTATTTTTGTCTTTTAGTGGTGAAAATTTATATTTCTCTGTTATAAAATTTTTCATAGATTTAGAATATTATTTTAAGATTTTCAGTCTAAAAATTAGTTACTGTTCACCTTTTTTAGTATTTTTATAATTAAATTAGTTTAATTAGGTTTTAATTATTAACTAGTTTTGTCTTTTAGTGCAAATTTTTACATTTTTCAAACTTTGTTAATTTTCTACTGTTCATTAGAGTATTTTAAGATTTTTAAAATTGGTCAATTAATTTTGGCATTATTTTATTATTTTTTATAATTATTTTAAGTTTTAATTAGTTTAAAAATAGTTTTAAGTGTTTTAAAAATAGAAAAATAGTTTTTAAAATTTAAGAAAAATACTTTTTAGCTTTAAATAATATAAGTGATTTATTAGTTCAATAAAATAATATTTTGGGCATCTTGTTAATTATATTTAATTTTTTGGGCTTTAATTAGCATTAAAAATTGAATATTTAATTAATAAAAGGTTTTAAAATATATTTGTTGGATTTTTATTCTTATTTATATTATTTAAGACTTAGTTTAATCATTTAATTAATTTTTAGGTTTAATTTTTAATTTCGTCACGTTTTACGTATTTACGTTCGCGTTTTACGTTAATTCGTCGTAGTTTAAACGTAGTCGTAACTCGTCTTTTCTTTTTCTCTCTTTACACCAAAAACGTCACTAATCCAAACATTGTTATTTTATTAATTGGCATACACAACTCACACCTCCTTCGAGAACGAACCCGCATTTATTCGATTTGTCGGTTTTTCATTAAATCGTCAAGTTTAATACTTGCCGCGTTTATATTTGCTTTTTCCTAAAAGTAAATATATACTAAAACCTACATCAATTTTTGGCGCCGCTGCCGGGGAGGTGTGTTGCCATTATTAGTATCGTGTTTGTGTGAGTAGTGCGTTTTTGCTTTTCAATTTTTGGAAAGCGTAAATATCGTACATACTCATTTTTGTTATTTTTCCTTATTATATTATAGTATCCAAATAAATCGTGTTTAATTTTCCTAAATTAAACACAAATCAATCTTTTACTATATTGTAGATATATTGGTTTTCGTTTTTCTTGTGAATATTATTATTACTATATTGTATCTACGTAAGAACAATAAAAATACAAGTACTCCAAATACGTGAGAAATCACAACCTTGATTCGGGATTTCATCACTCGATCATTGTATTCGAATCCAAAGCAAAAGTTTAAAGGCAAAATAGATAAATACTTTCGTGAGGCTTAATTTCAATTAACACAAACTATAAGGTGGGTATAAGGCGGTTGTATTTCATGACCTAAAGGGAAAAGGCTCTTAAGTGCTTCGCGCCGCCTCGTTTCCTCCGCTTGCTTGTGCGTGTTTTGAGAAAGAGGGCTAATCGAGGGTTTGCCGCCCAAGTATTATCTACGTATATTATATTTGCTTGTGTTTTCAAGATTAAACCCTCTTGAACGTTTTGGTGTTCCACCAACGTTCTAAAGTCATCGAGAACGTTCACTCCACATGTTCGTTTTCATTCTTTGAGGCTCCTTTAATCGAGAAAGTCGATTCGAGGGGAGATTTGTAGATTTTTGTCTACGTAATACAACAAAAAAATCCAAAAAAATTAAAAAACCAATCAAAAACCAAAAAAATTGAAAAAATCGAAAAGCCGCAAAAAGAATCTTCTTTGCTACCACCCATTCTACGCTTAGTGCATGCGCACTCGATCGAAGGATTATTCCAATTCTAGTGAAGCTTCGAATCGACGCAATCGTAATCGAAGGAATCGACGACGTAGACGAGAATTAGAAACCGACGTTCCTAATATCGTTGTTGAAGAGACCGTAGAGGAGATGGCCGACAATCGTTCTATGATGGAATTGCTCCAAGCGCCCACCGAGGGTTATGGAGACGCGATCGTAATTCCCGCTATCGAGGCGGAGAATTTTGAGATCAAAAGCGGAATGCTTTCGTTGATCCAAGCTACGAAGTTTCGAGGTCGTGAAGCCGATAATCCTCACGACCATATTCGGAATTTTGATCGTCTTTTAGCCACGAGCAAGTTTAAGAACGTCGACACCGATGTCGTCAAGCTTATGCTTTTTCCATACTCGCTCGATGGTGCCGCCAAGGATTGGTACGAGAAAGAGCCACCTAATTCGATAACTACGTGGAAGGATCTCGTTTCCAAGTTCGTTAATTATTTCTTCCCACCGTCTAAGACAACGTTTTTCAAAAACGAGATTACAAAATTTGAGCAAAAATCGAATGAATCTTTTAGAGACGCGTGGGATCGTTTTAAGGAATTGCTTAGGCAATGTCCTCACCATGGTTTTTCCGAGTTGCACCAAATCGATACGTTTTACAACGGTCTTAATTTTCACGAACAAGACTCGTTGAATTCCGCCGCCGGTGGGAACTTTTTGTGTAAGACTCCGAGAGAAGCTTTGATAATTATCGAGAACCGATCCAAGGTTTACCAACTCCGCAACGCACCGAGTGTTGCCAATGTCGCCAATGTTAGTAGTTCTAATCGCGACATTGAGAGAGTTGATGCAAAAGTCAATAAGTTGACGAATGTGTTTACGTCTTATCTCATTGAGATGCAAAAGAAAGACGCTCCCGCTACGGTGAAAGCGGTTGAGGTTTCATGTACGTTTTGTGGTGGACCTCATAATTATTACGAGTGTGCGGCTACGGATGGCCAAACGTCGAATGTGAGTGCGTTAAACAACAATTTTTCTAATCAAAATAACGCCGGTCCATCACAACAAGGCAATTATAACCAAGGCAACAATTTTCAAAACCGAAACAATTTTCAAGGAAACAATCAACAAGGAAATTTTTCAAATCAAAATCAAGGAGGTTATAATCAAGGTCGTAATATAACTTGGCAAAATAGAGATAACAATCAAGGAAACAATTTTTCAAGTGGGAATCAAAACAATTTTCAAAGAAATAATCAAAACCAAGGGAACTTTAATTCTAATCAAAATAGTTCGTCAAACGATTTTCAAAATTACATGAAAACGAATGAGGCTAATATGAGACGATTAGAGGGAGAAATTGGTACTTTGAAAAACGACTTTACAAATACTTTGAAATTGCAAAACACGAAGATTGAGCAAGGGCAAATTGATATAAAAAAGATGTTTTCGGCTATAATGAACAAAGCCTCGGGTTCGTCATCAAGTTCGTTACCTAGTGACACCGTTGCTAATCCGAAAGAACAATGTAAAGCCGCCTCGTCTCGTGAGAAAGGTCGTGTGATTACCCCTAACCTTGAAGGATTCCGTGTTGTTTATCCCTCTCAACCCTCGACTTCTAAGACGTCTTCTTGTTCTAAAGTCGATGGGGTGAACGTGGCGACCAAGGAAAAGAGTGCACACCCTCGTGTACCTCAATTTCCATCCACGGTTCAAAAAGAGAGCTTTGTCGACCTTACCAAAGTAACCCTTGAAGAAACTTGTGCATCGATCCTTCTTAAAAAACCCAAAAGGCGTATGCCGAGAAAGGAAAAGGATCCGGGCCAATTTCTACTACCTTGTGATTTTTCCGAGATTGAGGGATGTTTAGCCCTTGCCGATTTAGGTGCTAGCATCAATCTTATGCCTCATTCTCTATGGAAATTGATGAGATTGCCTTCGCTTACCCCCACGAACATGACAATCGAGCTTGCAAATTGTACGCCACTTATACCAATTGGAATAGCCGAGGATGTCTATGTTAGGATTGGAAAGTTTGTTTTTCCCGCGGATTTCGTTATATCCGATTACGAGTGTGACCCTAAATGTCCCATTATTTTAGGCCGACCATTCTTATCGACGGCTAGAACCGTAATCGACGTTCACGAGGGGAGACTTACTATGAGATATGGGGATGAGAAAATAGACTTTTTCGCTAGAAAATCCCAAGGATTTTATGAAAATGAAAAAACCGAGGTTTCAAAACCTAATGATTCAAATCCTAATGATTTCAAAATGTTTACTTTAGCGGAAAGAATGAAGCTTGATGCATGTTTTGAAAGAATTAAGAAAAACGGTTTTAAAGATGATGATTTTAATGATAAAGAATACGTATACCTAATTCAAAAGGGTATGTGTAAATTTATGGATGAAAACTCACTTTGGGATGTTTTTAGCGAAACAAGTGAAACACCAATTCCGAAGGGTGACGTTAATGCTATCACGACAATGACCAAAATGGCTTCGTCTTCACCACCTTCGAAGGACCATGACTTTGAGGCTTCAACTTCTAACTCCATCGAAGTGCCTCCTTTGCCTAGCCCAACACCCGTTGAGGCTAAAGGGTTTATCGACATCGATCCTCTCGTCTTAGAAAAGTCACCTAAGCATAGCCCTAGTGCTTGTAAGTCCATGGTTGTGAGTGCTCACATCGACTCTTTCTTTGACGATGACGATGGCGATTTTGCCGAGCTTGATCACGTACTTCGACATCCACATGCTATTTTTGATTCTCCTAAGAAGAAACATGTGAAGTATGATGATTATGAGTTTGATCCCGAGATTGAGGAAATCATTGAACGAGAGCTTGCTCTTATGCCTTCACTTCCACCTACGAGTGAGGTCGACCTTTCCAAGATCGAGGATGAACTTAATGAGTTGGAACGTCTTATTTTCGATGACGAACCAACTCATGTGACCACTAAAAATCCCATTCTCGAGGAGTTACCTTATCAACACTCCTCATTTGAGAATGACGTTTACCACATTCGTGAGGATCTAACTTATCAACGATCCCCACAAAAGAATGATGGTTTCGTGCTTGATCGTGATCTTTTCGAGAGAGTTTCTAAGATACTCAAGGAGGGGAATGACAAACCATGGTTTGACAAGCCTATCTTTGATGAAGAAATCGATGAGATCGACGTTCATGAGGATGACGAGTATGTTGACCCCGAGGGGGCGGTGTTCTTTATTGATAAACGTTTTGAGAACTTATATAATCCGCCACCCCCTCCCGCCAAAGACTTAAATGTGAGGATTTTTAGCGCGACTAATTTTCAATTTGACACGCCAAATATTTTCGACATTATCAAATCGGGTTTTCATAGAGAGTTTTTAAACGATGAAAAAGGAAAAGATTTTAAAAATATTTTAAAAGATTTTTCTACATGTTTAACTCCGTCATCACCGCGTTTTGTGAGTGCTACCACCTCGTCTACTCCTTTTGACGACGGTGTGTGTGGTTTTAGTATGGGGGAAGCCCCAAATGTTCCCTCACACTTTACCACCGAGGACGAGATTTACGATCCCGGAATTGCTTGTAAAGGGAAATCTCGGTCTTCCACCGATGTAATAAATGGAAAATCTTTTCGTTTGCTAGGTGTGAGTCTACCTCGAGTAGCTCATTATGTTGCCCCACCCATTGCCCCACCCTTCTACTTCTTTTCTCTTTTCTTCTACCCCTTTGGGGTTCTAGCACTTGTTGAAGTGGCGTTGGTTCGTTTATCCCATGAAAACGAGGACGCCATTTTCGACCCCGGTATTTTGCAAAGGACTTAGTCCTTAGTACCGGTTGCTTTTGGGCCTTGTTTATCATGTAAGCCCCACTAAAAATGACCATACCAAGATTATCCCTAAATGATCACATTTATGGGGATTCGAGTCGAGCTTTTGACTCGGTTATCAAAAACAAGGTGCCTCGTGGGGGATTCTCATGCTTATCCTTGTACATATTATCGCTTTCTTAGTTTAACGTAACGAGGGGACTTGTGCTCTTCCAACCTTTGTTTCGTGGTTGTTTGTGATTGTGATCTATTAGGTTCATCGTCATCATTGAAGCCTCTCGTGTTCGTTTTACGTAGCACTCGAGCTTCGATCGTTGCCTTTGGAGATTCCGATATCCGATGATATCCTTTTATGTTCTAACGTTTATCTTATTAGCATAATTCATAAACGGCTTTTAGGTTATTCGTTTTACCCTTTCCATGCTCGAGATTAAGCATTCGACTTCGTCTCTAGTATGGGGGTGTTTACACCCCTAGACTCGAAACATTGAGGACAATGTTTAGTTTTAGTATGGGGGGTGAGTAGATACTTCACCTTGCTTACGTCAACACGCAATCCAATATTCATCTTTTTGTTATCATTTTGTTGCAAATAAGGCTAAAAATGGCCAAATTTTAAAATTTTCTAGTTTTTCATAAGTGTTTAAGACACGAATGTAGGTTTTCCGATGGTGAGAACGAGAGTAATTTTTGACTCGACCGTGCGTGTTGAGCACTTAGCTCGATTCCTTAACTTTTTTAGGCTAAGTCTCTTAAATGAGGACGAGAAATGATAGAGTTATTTATAAGTCTCGTAATCGTCACGATCTTATGTGTAGTAATTATTAGCTTATTCTCCCAACGCTTTTGCATAAATAATTGTTAATAAATATTGATTTGGCGGTTTAGTCACTATTGTTGGGTTTCTAATTTGTTTTGGTAGCTTCCATGTAATTAAATTGGGAAAACATTAAGGTATCGCCAGCGTCACGGTTTTGAAGTATTGGCACCCGAATAATCGAAAGCTTCACCTAATAATAAGATTTCAAGTGCTCACCTAAATTAAGCAAAAATTTGAAGCTCACAAGGCCGAAAAATCTATGCCCAAATTGAAAGTGAATCAAGCCTTAATCTTCGAAGCTTTAAAGATCCAAAATTCGCCTTAGCGTGAGGATATACGTCTTTGGCTAATAAAACCACCGATGAGGCGGATAATAAAAGGCAAGGCAAGACCGAAGTCATAATAAAAGCTTCATGGCGAAGTTGAATAAAAGATGGAGGTAAACCAAAGATAATAAGGCCCTTCCGTTAGGGGGCGTATAAAAGTCTTGGTAATAAGTCTCATGTTCAAAACCGTTATAAAATCGTGTTTATCGATCCTTCTTGTTGACTTAATTTTTTTGACATCGTTGTCTATTGGGATGAATTATTGATTTGATGATTTTGGTTACACCGTTAAGTTTCTATTTTTAGACCTAATCTCTATTCACGCATAAGTCGATGATGTATCCTCGTGATCATTAAGACATAATAAAATATAAGAGATACCAAGTAGGAATAAGGGAGTTTAGGTTCGTAATTAACACTCATAAGATGTGTACGTGTTGCTAACTTATAATAACAATGATCTCGTTACACGCTTAGCATGGAATTGGGTGAAAATCGAGGACGACGAAATTATTTCTAACGAAGCATTCACGTGTTCTTGTTCTATGATCCTAAAAGTCACTTAATCGTGATGAAAACAATACATTATGTCTAAAACACATGTAGTAGTTTATTTAAATTTATGTCTTCAATAAATGTCATCATAAAATGAATTTTGGAAGTGCTATGATACTTAATTCTAGCATTGCGTGGGGACACGGCAATGGTTTAGTATGGGGGAGTGATGAGACTGTATTTATACATAGTCTCATCGTCCAATTCGGGCTTAAAACGCTTAAAATATCGTCAAAATACCCATATATGTGCCTATGTTTGTTCATTGTGTATTTTAGGTACGGATATCGTGAATTCACCAAAAGATCAAAGGAATCAAGCAAAAACGAACACGGGAAACGAAGCCGCACAAAGAACCAAGCCCGAAGAATGAATTTTGCAAAAATGCCCTTGAAGTTTGAAGATTATACAAGTTTGGTCCCTCAACTTTGGAAGAATGACACTTTATACCCCTCAATTTTCCATTAAAATGAGTTTGGGTCCCTAAAGTTTCATATTTATACAAGTAAAGCCCTTGGAATTTGGATTAAGTTACAAGCTTTATGCTTTGTTAACCAAAGGACCTAAAGTGCAAATCCTAAAAGGACTAACTATGTAATAACTGATGGACTGACTTTGATAAGCTGTTAAAGAGTGGACTTAACAGGGGGGACTAAACCTGCCAACTTCCCAAACCTTTTAACCTCACAACCCATTAAACTAAACTGGGCTACCCATTAACCCATCCACCACTCACAACACGACACCTCACCATTACCCACCCACTTACCCGACCCTACCCATAACCCTACCCACTAAACCTTTTTTATTTAAATTAAACTTTTTTTTAAACCTCTAAAACTGGCGCTTAACAAACACTGTTTTATTACCCTCCCCTAATTACCCAGCCAAGAACCCTAATTTGGGTTTAATTATTTAATCGATTTCACAAACCCAACTTTTCCAGAAACATAATTAACCCCACCCAAAACTAAACCCACTCACAAAACAACTCACTCGTGACCTCCTTGTGGACCCCCCGTCCTCCCCTGTCTACCCATATTTGGCAAAGAGAGATCTCATCAGAAATCAAACGGCTCAAAGCAATAACTTGCTCCCCAATGGTCCTATGAACGATCCAGATCAGTCAAAGAAAGCAGAAACATCACATGGGGCATTTGACCAAGTTTGAAGATTCAAGCTAAGGGCCTTTTAGGAAATTAGCTTGCTAAGGTTTCAGTTTTTTAATCTTTGTATTATTTTATTCTAGAATGATCCTAGATATTGTATAAATATGGTCGGGCTGTGACCATATTTTTTGTTCCAGTTTTTGTACCCTTTTTAATCAAGTAATGAAAATGAAAAGTATTTCAAATTGTACAATCTCTGAGTTCCATTAGCTTCTTTTAATTTTCATTAGTTTAACAAGTTAATTCCATTATAAGTTTCAGTCAAGGTTAGCCTAAGGTTCTGAAAAACGTTTTTTTTGGAATTTCAGAAACTCAACATTAAGCCAATAGTAGAAGTGAAAGTGGAAACAATTGGTTTGATTTTGGTTTGTATTTAGTTAAATTAAATTGATTAAGAAAGACTTTAAGTTTTTCTGTTTTCTTAAAAAGGTTTCAAGTTAAATCCATTTTCAAGTTTTTTTTAGCAAAAAGCCATAACTAGCTTAATCAATAAGCTAGCTTATTAGCTTATTGCCTTTATTCCCAGGTCACTTTCTCTGTTTCATTTGTTTTTCTTGGCAGGTTACAAGATTTCAAGGATCCTTTTCCAAATTTTTTGCTTTGAAGATATATAGGGTGTGTTTGGGACTGCTGTGGTCCCCACACCACCTCCTCTCTACATCAGAATCTTGCATAAGCTCACTTAAGCCTTGAAAGGTCCAAACAGAAGGCATTCAGCCAAGGTCCAAGGCTTGAACCCTGTTTGCATTTTTTTTGTAAGTTTCTTTAAGTGATTTGTGTGATTTGGAGTGCAAGCTTGTTCTATGTGTTAAGTGTTATTCACTTAGGCTTAAATCTGTTTTGTATGCATGTTGGAGTAGTTCTTAAGTAGTTAGGATTGGTTTCTTAAGCTTTGGTTTGATAATTTTCCAATTCTGCATATTAGGGGGTGTTTGGGTCTGCTTATTAAGTCAAGAATTTGATTTATACTTGGTTCATTAACAGCTTAAACACACTCCTTTTGTTTGGCATCCATTGTTTTTGGTCATTGCTCATAAGTTTCATAGGATTTTAAGTGGTTTGCATGCTAGATAAATTTGGCTAATAGCATAATCAGTAAAGTACCCCCCATCTGCTCACTTTTAGCTTGTATTTGCCCACCAATCTTGCATACTGTTAGACATAGGTGTAATCTAGGGGTGTGGATTAGTTTGTAGTTATTTGGGAAGCTATTGAGCAAGAAATCAAGCCTTGAATCTCAACCAAGTGCACACTAGATCAGATAGCCCCCCACAGCCCTCCTGTTTTGTATCAGCAACTGATAAGTGCCCCTTTGGTGTGATTTGTGTGTTGTGCCTGAGTATTTTTCTGCTTAAATTGACTCCCTACACTCCACTGAGTGTAGGGGTGCCTTTGTTCCCAAGTAATTCCTAGTAACAAGCTAATTACAAGCAAAAGAGTTCAAGCCCGTTTTTTTAACATTACCAGTGGGAACAAGTTCCCACCGTCTTTGTTGTTGATTCCCACTGCTGGGCTAAAAGACAGAAACAGGGAAAGGTCACTTTCAGGATTCTTAAACTTTTGTCTTTAGTGGACTTATTTAAGAATTAGGACTTCTTTCTTTTTGCAATATTTTTCTTTTTAATTTTCTGATTTTTCAGTTTAGTTTATTTGGTTGTTACTGTTCATTTTCTATTTTTTTTATTTAATTGCATTTTTAATTAATTTTAATTAGGCTATTTTTGTCTTTTAGTGGTGAAAATTTATATTTCTCTGTTTTAAAATTTTTCATAGATTTAGAATATTATTTTAAGATTTTCAGTCTAAAAATTAGTTACTGTTCACCTTTTTTAGTATTTTTTATAATTAAATTAGTTTAATTAGGTTTTAATTATTAACTAGTTTTGTCTTTTAGTGCAAATTTTTACATTTTTCAAACTTTGTTAATTTTCTACTGTTCATTAGAGTATTTTAAGATTTTTAAAATTGGTCAATTATATTTGGCATTATTTTATTATTTTTTATAATTATTTTAAGTTTTAATTAGTTTAAAAATAGTTTTAAGTGTTTTAAAAATAGAAAAATAGTTTTTAAAATTTAAGAAAAATACTTTTTAGCTTTAAATAATATAAGTGATTTATTAGTTCAATAAAATAATATTTTGGGCATCTTGTTAATTATATTTAATTTTTGGGCTTTAATTAGCATTAAAAATTGAATATTTAATTAATAAAAGGTTTTAAAATATATTTGTTGGATTTTTATTCTTATTTATATTATTTAAGACTTAGTTTAATCATTTAATTAATTTTTAGGTTTAATTTTTAATTTCGTCACGTTTTACGTATTTACGTTCGCGTTTTACGTTAATTCGTCGTAGTTTAAACGTAGTCGTAACTCGTCTTTTCTTTTTCTCTCTTTACACCAAAAACGTCACTAATCCAAACATTGTTATTTTATTAATTGGCATACACAACTCACACCTCCTTCGAGAACGAACCCGCATTTATTCGATTTGTCGGTTTTTCATTAAATCGTCAAGTTTAATACTTGCCGCGTTTATATTTGCTTTTTCCTAAAAGTAAATATATACTAAAACCTACATCATTTAGATTAAACATTTTTCTGTATTTATATTTGTTCGGTTTTTTCGAATCGGTATTACCCGAACAATAAACAATCTTTTTTTAGAACGACATAAAACAATAAAAGCTTATGAATTCTTTTTTAATCGATCCATTAGCAATGAGTCAATGTCCCTTTTGTTGTTTATTTTGTCAGTTAGAACCCATAAAGCCCCCTATATCATATGCTTATTTGTGAATATCGAAAGAAGAGTTATTTACTTGACCTCAAATCTGATCTCTAATTTAAATTACACTCGAAACTATATTAACTTGAAAAAACAGAATATCAAACATTATTCACTTGCTTTGAACGCATTCAGAATTTCAAAGCTAGTTAGAATCCAAACATTACCAGACCCAAATGACCTGATCATATAATTTCGATCTCGTTTTCTTACCAAAGTCGGACTCGGGCTGGTATGGTAAAACTTGCTTTTTTACTTTTTTTAATGATTTACTAAATTTTTAGAAAGATATTAGAAAAACAAACTCAAATTAACCAGAACATATTTAGATTCATTATTTTAGGTTGCATGACCCATGTACACGGTTGTAAAGTTGATTCTAAAATGAGTAGAATTGATATGGTGTAGATTGTCTAAAATATTAGAACTCTTTTACAATTTAATACAGTAACCAACAACTTGATATGTTTGTGTGCAACAGATGTTTGGGATATCATAAACTAACAAAGCTAATAGTTATAGTATACATTCCAAGAAAAGGCAAAACATTCTTCGTGTTGTATGTGTGAATTTATAATTATAATGCCTATCTAAGTTCCTCTTCATATGTAGTTATAGCAAGATCAGAACAAAAAATGTGAAACAACATCAGCAACAAATACTCCAAAGGCTTCAATAAACCAACCTAAAAGGCTTGATTTTCAACCAACATCCACAAGTAATTAATACTCACAAAAAAAATTGTCTTTTACCCTGAAATTTAACTGTCGCCTACTATATCAAGGTATCACAAATGCAATTACTTAATGCAAAATCACCTGAACGGTAACTACATTCTCCATCAGAAAATCTTCGCCTTCAATTTTGTATTGACAACCAATCATCTGCCGCCCATCCAAATGCATCTATGACAATAATATAAGTCACAAGTGTCCGTTTCAAATAGTACTTCTGCATGTATCCCATGATAGCAGTCATGTTTTTATAATTTCTAGTTTTTCTAAGGAAATCCAAAAAGTATATTCAAAGTGGTGTTTTCCAAGCTTTGCATTACAACAAACACAACACCACATCAATATCCATGTTTAAAAACAACCTTTGTAACAAATTTCATATCTAGAGAATAAGCTATAGATAATCTTATGTCGTATATAAAGAAATTACACTTACCGTCTCACCTATTGCTTAGGCTGATTTTTGTATTCTTGTATGCCTCTTGTTCATAGATATCTTTGAAGAGGTGCATGAGTTGATAAGATCATTGATGTCAATGACCTTGTAGGCGTCAGGATTTGTGCATGACTTGATTGCTGGCGAGTAAACTATGAAAGCAGCTTTGTGATGCTTAAAACCTTCTGAAATTTTTGACACTTCACAACTGTGCACCTGATCATCACTTTTGCTTTTTTTTGTTAGACTAACTAAAGAAACTAATAGAATGAAAACGTATTGAAAACTCACCGTTGCATGTAGCTACAATTTTAGTAGCAAAACCAAGCGCCAAACCCAAAGTGATATCCTGAATTGCTTAACAATGCAGTATCCACAATGAAAGTAAAAATGGTACTAATAAATATTAAAATGTATTGTATAAAGTTAAAAGAGAAACATTTTGAGATTTATGTTTGCAAGTTACATTTTCCTCCATAACCACAACATCGATGTTGTGTTAACCAGAATTCATTATGTTCGATGGCTCTGAAATCTTTGAGGTATATAACACTTTACCACAGAGATGTTCTTCCGCTATTAGCTGTAATTAGGGGTGCAAACGAGCTGATCTTTTATCAAGCTATTCGAGCTCGAGCCCAAGCTCGACTCGATCGAGCCGAGCTTTTATCAAGCTCAAGCCCGGGCTCAAGTCCAATAATAGGGCTCGAAACATATAATGAGCCGAGCTTGAGCTTTTGATAGCACGGCTCGAGCTCTTATCGAGCTTTTCGAGCCTTAATAAAAAATTTATTTTTATATAAGTAAATCAATGTTGATTTGAATATTAACCTTATTATAAAGGATAACTTTATAAAATATTGAATAATTTATTGATAGTCGTTATCATAATTTAATAAAAACATAGAATTTGTGGTGGTATGTAAATATTAGTGATGTATTTGTTTCATATATAAAATTTCGAGCTTTTCAAGCTAAGCTCGAGCTTTGCTCGAGTCCTTATCGATCCGAGCTCAAGCTTTAACGGTTAAAGCTCGACGAGCTATCGAGCCGAGCTCGAGCCCACCTTTTATGTTTCGATCCCGAGCCCGAGCCCTGTTAAGCTCGGGCTCAGCTCAACTCGTTTGCACCCCTAGCTGTAATAACAACACATCGCAACAATAGAATATAATCTAAATCGTTGCCTATATATTCCATTTTTAAAGGTTTTTATTAGTATCAAGAGAGGAATTATATATATCGCTGTTGAATCCATGTCTTTACCATCATCAACAGATCTATTCTGAACCGCATATTCTTTCCATAGTAGCAACCTGAAAAAGAAAACTCAGTTTAAATATCAGACAGCGACCTTCTGATGGTAGGAAAACTGAATCCAAACCTTTGAAAGAAACTTGATTGTAGTATCATTATAGCATTAAAATTAGCAACTGTTATACCTAACATGTAAAACTTCTTAGTGAATCACTTGTATAGAAGTGATGCTCATCGTAGTGAAGGCCAAAGGTAGGATGCTAAGCAATAACAATATTCTTCCTCTTTCATATCTTGTATGTGTTTTTTTGGTTACCCGAGCATGTTGACCGGCACGAAGACACCATCCCATCATTTTGACCGGAATGAAGACAGAGTTACATGTCAAAGATTTACCATCTTTATTCTATGTGTTTCGTTAAATATTTTCGCTTCAATTTTTTTAAATATTGCCACTTGAATTATTCAAAAAAATTACCTAAAATCCTGCATTGAAAGCAA
Organism: Glebionis coronaria; assembly: GCA_025667525.1. Classification (NCBI taxonomy): domain Eukaryota; kingdom Viridiplantae; phylum Streptophyta; class Magnoliopsida; order Asterales; family Asteraceae; genus Glebionis; species Glebionis coronaria. The sequence continues at coordinate 24,099 of JANFOE010002545.1, read as the reverse complement.
AGAGGCAGAATGTTATGACCTCAGAATGGTTGTGCACTTTTGTATATGGCACGTTAACATGTAACTTAGCCTCACTTGATCTATTCAAATGAGATTATGGACAAAGGCAATGATTAGTAACAATCACCTTTTGGAGTGAGCAATTTGGAATGTCCACCATGCCAAAAAACCAGAAAGCTGCAATATCCCTACACATAAACCATTGTCAAACACTTTCAATATGTGGATTTGTAAAAATAAAAAAGTGGCATGAAGTGGTCAAATTTCGATACGAAACCTTTAGAGTCAATATAAGGCTCAAATTTTCGTAGGTACTCACCTGATGTTAGATGAGTGCTCCTACTTTTGTTTTTTCAACCTGGTATCGTCAACTTAAGTTCCACCGCAATATTACCCTCTTATTCCATCATTACCAACTGTTCAATAATGTTACATCCAATTTACGCAAATACATAAGTTTTGTATCTTTTGTATTCATTCCTTTTAGGAACTGTTAGATATTTGAAGTGAACTCTTTCTTCATATTTTCCTTATTATGATGTTTTATTGCGTAATTAGTTTCAGTAGTTTCATTTAGCATTCCCAAACAACCTTAAAACAACCTATTCAGCACTCACAATCACATGAGTTTTTCTAAATTTCCAACACATGCTCATTTATTCCAGGCTAACTTTATTGTTTAAATAAACTTATTATACATAATAAGCTTGCATAATGATACAGTCGTATATTACCATAATACATAGTAACTCGTTATGAGAGTCTTACATAGCAAAATAGTTGTAGGAGATAGGGCTTTATGTTCTTCAAGAAACAGTCTAGTATCAAGACTATCCAAACCAAGTTCATCGTTAATTGATTGGCTTCCTGATTGTTCACCATTAAAATTAAACATATTAGTAAGTAGTAACAATAGCGAAACATGGAAAATAAATTTGATGAAATAAGAAAAGCAAACCCGGATTAATGCCCACTCGCTGTGAAACACTGTTGTAAAGCAAGCCTAATAACAATAAAAGTTTTTTACTGTTTAGGTGCAATTCCATTATGTTCTTCCTCTACGACATCTGCTCGCACTTCTCACCTTTTTTCTGCCAAAGCCACAACAGGTGCTTTAACAGGCGCAAAAGTGTTGATGATGATGCCATCTTGTATTTTACAGATGTGATAGCTATCAACTCACGCGGAACACACCTACTATTCACCAGTCATCTTATGTTTTACAGACTGCTTTACCTGTATGGCCACAATTTCTTCATGCAAAAGATTTATCATGTAGCCAATTATGCTTTATCAGTAAAGTTGTCGGTACGAAAAATGTGTGACAAACATTGGATTATTAAATTGGCACGAACAAATTTCTTTCAACCAAAAGATTTAATATGTACCCATTTGCTGGTGTGTGAACTTGGACTCACGTATATAAACCTATAATTATAAATATTATAAATATATTGACTATTACTTATATGAATATTAACAGCCATAGTACCCATCTTGTGAATCCCGGATTTGCAATAACAGCACGCCAAACGACCTTGAAGTCGATATGTTTGATAAAAATGGTGAAAGATAAGAAGAGTCTAACCTGTGTATATCTAGAGAAGATTTGATGGAATTATGAATGATTAACATCATAGTTGTAGGAATTATAGAACACGTATGTAATACCAAGCTGGTGTGGAAGCTGCAGAGGGATCAAAGAATTACAGACATGGATAAATCATGTGAGCTTATAAGATCTAGTAGCTCTATCAAGAAGTTTCAAAATATGGCTTAATTACAATCAAAAGTGCACCAACATAGCTACCACATACGGAACCCGCATAGCTACCAAATACGAAACCAACACCGCCAAAGCCTTTAAGAAAAATCTCAGCCGAACTACATTTTGTTCCGTTCTCATCCTAGAACAAATATATTTTGCTACTCAAAACAAATTCTCCACGCAGATCAATTACCATTGAATCTTTCGAGTAATCTAACACAACTTCCTCTTTGGGTTCCATTGATAAACTACGGAAACTTTTAACTCTCGTCACTCATAATGTTCGCAAACTCCTTTTCAGTTCAATAGTTGGCATTAGTGGTGCATACATTGATATATTTCTAAATAGTTTAAGAAATAGTATATTTCTAAAATAAGTGCAGTTCTAAGTCAAAAGTGTGTCTTTTTATTTAGAAGACAGAACCGACTTATTTTGGGGGCGTTTGGATGTGCATATTCGAGTTGATGGCATTATGGATGATTATTGTAATGGAGGGGGATTCTAAATACGACTTACCTTATACCCACGTGTCTAGATATTAAGAAGAATGTTGCAGCAAGATGAACGTTGCAAATGGAAAAGGAAGCTGCAATTACCGTGGGCCAAACAGTACATCAGGAATCCACCTGAAGTATAAAACAGCTCATACCAGTTAGGCAGTTATAGTAACAAATTAGAAGAGACAACCCTTTCTTGCTACTGAAAGGAGGGTTTACTATCGAAGGTCTTGTTTCATGCTCAATTTGTTTTCTTTTGTGAGACAAGCACAAGAGCTGTAAGAGCTATAAACAATAGAATCTAGACTTAAGTCGGGTATAGAGACACAACCCGAATAATGATTTCACCCATCACGACCCGGAAATCACAAACGCAATAATGTCATCATCGCCCACAGAAACTCACTCGATCATATGAAAAACACGATGCGTGAAAGCACAAACACATGCTGCGAGGGCAAGATACGGGTCGATCTCACCCATCACGATCCACAAATGCAATCATAAGCACGTTCAAACTATAAATCTTAATATACTGCTTATTTTCTCACAATCAGAACCCAAAATTGCAAAACTAAATTCGTATATAACTATAATGTTAGTAATTATTGTATCCAAGTGAAATAAAAGTGAATAATAAAGCATAGATGTGGAACAAAAATTACCACAAAAATCATGGATATTGGTTTCAATCGTTTCTTGGAATCAATCTTTTCTGGGATCCATCGATCGATTTAAAGTTTAATGTCTGATTTTTCTAGGGTACTATAATGTTTTTAGGGTTTCTGGTATTTGTAAGAGTGATGACATACGAAATAGAGTTTAAGCTACAAAAATCAATTTAAACATAAGCCCATGACATAACGCAACCCATAACATGTGCTGACGTGGATTAGTGAATGATTAGATGACGTGGCAAATCCCTCCTGTTATATATAATGTAAAGATATATATATATATAGGTATGTATATATATATATATATATATATATATATATATATATATATATATATATATATATATATATATATATATATATATATATATATATATATATATATATATATATATATATATATATGTAGTGTGACTTTATTTACAGAACCTATCTTAATGACAGAACTTGCAGAACTCTTATTTTTGAAGGCAAACATGTATGTTTCAAGAAGTACATGTATGTTTTAGAGAATATTTGTATTCACGAAGCATATTTGAAATTCTTTTTGTCAAAATTAAATAAAATTAATAAAAAGATATCCAAAAACATACATGTTTGAGGGCGTGCATGCATGTTTGTGCACGCATTAAAACACATACATTTTTGAAAGCGCGTATGCATGTATGTGCACCGATCCAAAAACATACATGTCCGCTTTCAAAAACATACATGTACTCCTTCAGACATACATGTTTGCCTTCAAAAATAAGAGTTCTACAAGTTCTGTCACTAAAATGGGTTCTATAAATAAAGTCCCCCTATATATGTATATATATATATATATATATATATATATATATATATATATATATATATATATATATATATATATATATATATATATATATATATATATATATATATATATATATATATATATGTATATATATGTATATATATATAAATATATATATAAATATATATATATATGTATATATATATATATATATATATATATATATATATATATATATATATATATATATATATATATATATATATATATATATATATATATATATATATATATATATATATATATATATATATATATATATATATATATATATATATATATATATAATATATATATATGGGCCTAAGTTTGACATAGGAAAATAAGATGGCGCCATGTCATATCCTATGTGGCATTATCTCATTGGCTACAATATATCCTAAAATATTAAGGCCTCTCATTGGCTACAACTTATATCTAATTTATTTTGGAAAGTATATCATTAGAAAAAATATAATATGCCTCCGGTTGTGTTTTAAACAGTTCTATAACATCAGTTCTTTTTTTAACTATATATTATTATCATATTAAAACTTGCATTAAAGTTCGGATTATAAACCCTAAAAAAACATTCGACTAATAAACCCTGATAAAGATACGACTAATTTTTTTTTCTATATCAATCTTCTTCCACTCTATCATATAGGTATGCCAAAGCACCAGCTAATCTCATGGGCCAGGTGAGCAGTTTCCCAGATCTATTAGATAAATGACATATAAATATTCTTTTTTCTCTTTTTCCTATTCATGTATCAGTTGGCATGCATGTCTTGAAGGAAAGTATTAAGACACCATGGCCATCTTGGGAATCCAATTGCTGTAGATGTAGATGTTGTAGTAGATTTTTGCTAACTATTGATCTGATCTGACAGAAACTTGAGCAATATATGAAACTTTGTATTGTCTGATTTAGTTTGCCAAACACACATCCAATTGTATCTTTTTTATAATCTTACTTGATTCTTTTTATAATAGTCATATATGGATCAGACATACAGGTTTGCTACTAAAACAGTTGATCTCCCTATACAAGAAGGTGAACGCGTAACAATTGTTGTTTGGGGATACATAAAAACCTCGAAATTGATCAAGAAGGTGAACCCATATATGCCTATTGTTCTGAATAAGGTTAGATTTATTTACACTTTTATAAATAATCCCTTATTCTAAATAAATTTATGAAACTTTGTACATGTTGGTTTCAATTTTGATATGCATTCATGGTATATAAGGGATTTATTTACGAAGCATGTGTGATCTTATACACCATTTACTGGATTTTGCTTAATAAATTTTCAATAGTCAAATTGTTTTTTCGGCATATAACTTCTTAATGTGTCTTAGTTACGAGGGGTACCCAAGCAGGTCAAGAAACTCCTCTGAATGATTTGGCTAATATGCGAGGTAAAACTTTGCAATCATATTAGACTGGTCAAAATTCAGATTTGGTAGTTAGATACTTATGAAGAAAAAATAGTGCGCGGGAGACCTGAGATTGCAGTAGATCAAAGGTAGAAATATTTACAAAATTACAACTGCAGCAACAAGGTCAGATTACTCTTCTTCGCACGCCTTTTGCTTCTGGAGGGAATAAGCATTTTTGAGCACAGAACCCTTTTATGCAGCAGGTATGTCTGCGTTCTTTTCTCATTTTCAGAATATAGACACCACTTTTAGCTTGTCATCATACACTTCGCGACCGGTAACAAGCTGCAACCATTTGGGTAGAACATATATACTTCCCGAACGCGCGTTCAGTTCATCAACCACAAACAAGAATGATGGTAAAAAACCCAAGTTTTTATTGAAATTTGAACATGCGCCGATATACATTTTGTGTAGATTTACAGGTACTGCCATGTTACTTGCTACTCTGCTCTTTTCATCCCTGCGTAACAAACCCATGCAGAGAACTCTAGGAAGAGCATTCCTCTCCAAAGCAAGCAGTGTTTATCTATTGACTTTGTATGTAAATCTTGAATATTGTCTTCAAATATAAATTTGTTCTTACTCTTTCAAGAAATTTGGGATGACAACTTGTGATAAAGAGTACTTATGCTCATTTCTTTGATACTGCAAATAACTTATAGAACTGATCAAATATCTACATTTACAGTTAAATCCATCTATTAACAGGCACATATGCTATAAGGTTCATCGTAAATCATGCAACTGTGCAAGTTGTCGTTAGTGTGCCACATACATTAAAATATGTGAACTTTGGTATGTTGGTTTTACTGCTCTCTCTATATCTTACATAATTCACAAAGGTTGTTCATATAAAATATCATTACATAACCACTGTAGTTTTTCGAGAATTGTTATTTTTTATCTCATCTTATACGTGTTGCCAAATTCCATTTGCTGAAATTAGACATAATCCGAATTTTGTTTAATTTTATCTCCTAATACTCTCATTGTTGTTGTTTTTTTGTTACATGTGTTTTCGATTTGTTATTGTTGTTGATGTTAGGGTTAACACCAAACTAGAATGTGATCAAATAATACACAATCAAATATATAGACTTATGAGCAGTCATATATCTCAACTCATATCATGTTTTGTTTGATGTCACACATATAAAAAATTGGGAATGGTAATTTCTCTTCATTCTTTGCAGGAAATTGCTAAGCTGTACGAACAGGGAAAAAGAGCAGAATTTGGAGCAGGAAATTGTTGAACCAGTTAACATATGTCTCTGCACTCCCCCATCGTAATATTAAACTCGCCAATTAGACGAGAAGATAAGCTGGCAAGGCCTCGCGTAATTTACATTGGTGAATGATGTGTCCTCTAGAGATACTGTTTAATAGATCCATATGGCTCAACTTGGTCTTTGTGCCTTTCGGGTTGGGCTTATCATGAAGCGCGTCATTTCCTTTCTGACTTATACTCGCGTGGTCGTAGTGTGAAAGACCTACATGCAAAATAATTTTCTTCAAAGGTAATTCTCGCTACCAAATGATTTTAAGACACAATGACATAAGCTTGCAGGTATGCTTTTATATTCTGATTGCCGAAAGTTGTATAGGTAACGTACACTGACCACATATTTTTAAGTTTGGATTCTTTATGAAATTAACAGCGGTTGAGATAACTATTAAGGTTTTATTATATAGGCGCGTTGACTGCTTTAACAGTATTATGATGCTTATGACTAACTTGAAAACCATACTCATGAATGTGACTGACAAAGCTAATACCATGCTTCTTGCTAAACTATTGAATGTTATTGTGTAATAACATATCCTACCGAGTCGAGGAATACAATCGAGGATTTTTGTTCACATAATGTCTTTGTGGGAGGATTTTTGAGCTACTTGTCTCAAGTTCCTTCGGTGCGTCTAATAGTGATATGTAACCCAAATTTTCAGGAATAGCAGTGCTAACAATACAGATAAAAAAAGATTGCATCTGTTATTTTTAACCCAGTTTTTATATGTGCTGGTCAATTTTGGGTTATGTTTTGACTCTAACGGGTAAACAATGTAAAAAAGAAAAAATTGTTGTAAGTAATGTATGTATCAATAGTAATCGATCTTTTTTTTTGTAAAAAGTGATTTTGTATATTGTACTAGAATTTCTTTATGCAAATTATAAGATCCACCTTAATTTTTAATAGATTATCTTCTGTTTTCAGTCTCTCTGATAGAATTATTTTGGACACTACCTCAAAAATGGGCATTGGAGTTCATGACAGAGCTTTTGATTGTCAATGTGAAAGCAAACCTTCAGATTGTAGTTTGTAAAGTTCATTAGATCTGACATTTAGACCATGCAACAATAGGAAATCCCGCAACTTTAAGAAAAGGAGGTGTATATTACTATTAACAATGAGGCGACAATATGCTGGTCATTAAATTAAATACGAATCAGAAACGTGTTTACGTCCTGATTATAAAAGCTTCTTCTAACAATGACCAATAATTGATATTGGTTTATGCCTTTATGTACATGGGGCAACAACACACAAGACATTTTTGTGGGAAACTATCATAACTGCTTCACAAGCTCAAGGTAAAGTAGTATTGGTCGTTGCGTCTTCCAGATTAGCATCACCACTTCTTCCAGCGGGTAGAAAAAGCACATTTGTGCTTAAAACTTCCACTTGATGTCAGTGAGGAATTAATGTTTCGCATCAAAAAAGGCACTTAGTTAGCTAAATAACTTGATGAAACAGATTTAAAATACTATGGGCCTATGGGGTGAGTCTCCATTGAACAACGAAAGATTCTTTGAAACCTTGGATAGGTCTACGAGGGAGAAAAATTAAAAATTAAAAAAATGATCTTATAAATAAAATGAAATAAAAAAATCCAAAAGTTGATACAACGTCGGCTGTTGTCGAGCCACGCCAGGCGGCTGTGAACCTACGGGATTATAAACCAAGTCCATGTCGGCGGCTGAAAAGCTATGCCGATTGGCTCTTTCTTGCAAATCCATTCCACCAGTCCGTCAATAATTAGTCGTGGCAAGGTTGTGCATGTCATATGTCTATGAGGCTGCTCAGGTATTTATTATACTCTTCTTCTGTGCTAGATATATATGTAGATCAGTACTTGGGCCTATGTGGAACTTGAACAATTTTAGTGGGAGGGCTAGAATATTTTTAGGAGGGCCGAATACAAATTTTTCCAAAAATACCTATAAGTTTTAGTATAATTACAATATGAAAACCGAATCTTGGGAGGGCCACAGCCCCCCGGGTCCCTGTGAAGGTGTTAGCCATATATTTTATATAGTCAAACAAGAATGTAATAGGTCATCTTAGTCGTTAAATGGTCTTGTATTGTAATAGGTTAGTCGGAAAAACCGGGCTTGGACTTTAAGCTAATATTGTATAAGTTAGGGGCGTAAGCCCAAGACAAAGCCAAGCCCGGCCCAAGTCACTTAAACCCAAGGCCCAAAATCCAAGGGTATATATACCCTCTTCCATGTGTGGAAGAGGGTGTTGGTTCATTTTACTTTCTCTCTCTAGTAAACATTAACCTTCCAAAATTCTCTCTTGTTTCTCTCTCTAATTTTCTTCTCTTTCTCTCTCTAAATATCTCTTCTAAATCTTGTGTTATGGATTAAATGGGATTAACATTTGGTATCAAGAGCCTATAGTGGTTAGGTGATTGAATATTAGTGAGTTGTGTTCTTGATTTTTCGTGCCTTTTTTGATCTAAATCTCACGTCCCAAAATTTCTTTTTGTGTTTTATGGTCTTTTCTTGATACAAATCATCTATATACTAGTAGTAGTGATTTGGGTATCTTGGTTTTGGCTAAAACACAAATCTTTTGGATCAAAAGTCACGAAATTTCTTGTTTTTCTTCATTCTGAAATTCAAGCTAGTTTCACCATCGGAAAGTACAAGTGAGTGGGATTTGATCGCAATAACCAATTGGTTCTACTTTGCGATCACTGTATTGCGATACCTTATTCCGATCTAGATATTCCGATCGTACATTGCGATCTGGGATTCCGACGGGTTTAAGGGATCTTTGAGTCGTTACTCTGCCAAATTTGTTTTAGCCATATTCCGATCTGAACATTCCGACGGCACATTGCGATCTCAGCATTCCGACAGGTAACATTGCGATAGGTATTGCGATCACATATTCCGATAGGACATTCCGACAGACATTCCGACAGGTATTCCGATAGTACATTCCGACGGGTATTCCGATAGGACATTCCGACAGGTATTCCGATGGACATTCCGACAGGTATTCCGATGGACTTTCCGACATGTATTCTGATGGACATTCTGATGGATATTTTGTTTGAGTAATTTTTAGACTTAGACACTATCTAGACTAGTTTCGGAACATAGATTACACGAAGATTAAAAAAAAAATTGGCGATACAAAATTTTTCGGTTTACCGTTTTGTCAGACTGAGGAATTTATTGTCGGACTGAGAAAAAAAATTTGAATTTTCGGAATTTCAATTTTAACCACACATCATCACAACAAATCCACTAAGATCTGCAATTCATCCACAAGTATTCACCATGTCTAACAACAACATCAACATTGCAACTGCTAATCAAATTCGTTTGAAACAAGGTGGCAACGGTAATCCACCTGTGCTCACTGCCGGTTGCTACGTTCAATGGAGATCTCGTTTTCTCAGATTTCTCGACGGAAAAGAAAACCGAACTGCTCTTCGTCACTGCCTTGAGAATCCACCTCCAGTTTTTAAATTCAGACCAATTACAACACAGGCAGAGGATGGTACTTCATCAACTATACGAGCTATGGAGGATTTTGACACATGTTCTGCTGAGAAAAAGAAACTCCTCCAAGCTGAAGCTGATGTTGTAAACTTCATACTCACTGGAATTGATAAAGATATCTATTCCACAGTTGATGCATGTCCTAATGCTATGGAAATGTGGAATGCAATTCATCGATTGAAGCAAGGTGAGTCGATCAATGTTCAAGATCTCGAGACTAATCTACTTTGGGAGTTTGGAGTTCACATCTGAAGATGGTGAATCCATTGACTCATATTACTCGAGATTCTACAAAATGATGAATGTGCTTGTCAGAAATCAGTGCACCATCTCCAATCATCATGCCAATGTTCAGTTTCTACTTCAACTCAAACCGGAATGGCAAAGGTTTGTGACCTTAGTTAAACAAAGGGAAGATATCAAGACCATCTCCTATCACAAACTTTATGATATCTTGAAACAACATCAGAATGAAGTGAATGAACTAAGGGCTGAAAAGGCAGAACGGTCTGCAAATTCTATTGCTTTTGTGGTTGCTACTTCAACAAAACCCGTTCCCCATCAACAACCACCTACTCATTACTCAAAGTCATCAAGCTCATCCACCAAACCTCTAGCTGCTGCTAAACACAAAGCAAAAGCAATTGTCCCCACTCCACCTCCAAAGTATAACACCGAGTCAGATGGAGACAGTGATGATGAACAAACTTCAAGGGACAAGAAGATTGAAGAACTCATGTCTTTACATACCACAACTTATAAGAAGATCTACAAACCTACCAACAACAACCTCAGATCATCATCCAATGCTAGATATAAGGAAGTTGATCATGCACCTAGGTATGATCGTGATGCTAGGTATGATAATCAGAGGTTGTTGAATCAAGTTGAGGCTAGAGATACTGTAGGCACTCCGGTTGTGCAGAAGACTGGGATTCAATGCTTTAACTGCAAGGGATTTGGGCACATGGCTAGGGAATGCAAGAAGCCAAAACGGGTTAAGGATTCGGGATATCACAAGGAAAAGATGCTGTTGTGTAAGAAAGAAGAAGCAGGAATTCCACTCACAGCAGCTGAAGTTGACTGGCGTGATGACACTGATGATGAAGCCGATGATCAAGAGTTGGAGGCACATTATGTGTACATGGAAAAGATTCAAGAAGTGATCTCAGAGACTGATGATACTTCTGGACCCATCTATGATTCTAAGCCACTTGAAAAGGTACCATCACATGATAACTATAATGTGTTTGCTAATGAACGACGTCATCCTGAGCAACCCGAAAGCATCAATGACACATATGTAATGGACACGGAGGATAGCAATATCTCTACAGATTCACAGCATATGTGTAATGATGACAGAAAAGTTGTTCAGGATACTGACTCGGATGAGGACCGTGATTTGCTTGCGTCTATTATTGATTCTTTAAAACATGAAATTGAGGAAAACAAAGAGGCTAATAAACGTTTGAAGCAAGCAAACACATCCTTAGCCGAGGAGATAGATGGGCTTAAAGAGTGTGATTATGTAAAAGAAGCTGATCGACGGGTTGCAATAGCTAATGGTTTGGTATATGAACGTAAGGTGCTCAACGAACAATATTGTTCTGAAGTAACACATGAAATTCATATGTCAAAACAGAAGATATCGGAACTTGAAGAACAACTCCTGCTACATAAACTCCAAATTACTGAATTAGAGTCGGTTAACAAAGAACAAACTGAGCTTTATGAAACTCGTGAAGAAAAGGATATTGAAAAACTTCTTGCTTTGGAAAAGAGAGTCGACACATTAAACAACATTGTTTACAAAACGGGTCAGTCTATTCAAACTATGAATATGCTCAATAGAAATATGAAAACGAGTTTTGTCAAGCCTGAATATCTCAAGAAAGTTCAAATTACCAAGCCTGCTCTTTATGATATCGGTTGTTATGTTGATAATCTTGCTCTTATGCTTTCCCCTGAATGCGACGAAATTATTCGTCAACAAGAAGAAAGTTGATCAAACTTAAGTGATTTAATAAACCTTTCTGATTCTGATAATTATATTAAGTTTGTTCCTCAAAAAGAACTTTCCAAAGAACAAAAGATGTACAATAGTGTTCCACCACCAAGTGATGAACCCCAAAAGAAAGTTTCTTTAAAAAGGAGTTTCAAAAAGCAATCAATTTTGTTAGAAAAACAAATTTCGGATGAAAAACGTAAATGGGATGAGAAAATCAAAAGTGTTCAGCAATTTGAGTTTATAAAACAAGAGGTTTTAAATTTGTACAAAGGTGTCGTCGACTATGAAAAAGTTTCTAGGGATACCATTTGGAATATTAAACCTAACCCACAAGTAGAAGTCGTCATTCAACAATGCATTGTTCCAACAATTGATGATCTTTCAAAAAATGTGGAAATGTTTTATAATGCTCTCACTGAGGAAATGTTAACTGATTTAAGTTATGTTAAATCTCTTGAAGATGAAGTTGATTTTCTTCAAACTAAATTAAAAACATAAGAACACCAACTTTCTAACGAAATTGATCGACTTTCTAAGGAATACTTTTATGCTGACCATATGAATGCTATACTTGGTGTGTATACCGACCTTGATCAATATTGTCATGTAGCATGTCTAGTGTCAGAATCAGACGAGAAATGTCGCAATCTTAAAGTAGAGCTTTCGAAACAAATTCAGTCATATAACAAACTTTCGAAAAGTTTTTCTCAACTTGAGAAACACTCCATTTCTCTTGAACTTGCTTTACAAAAAGGTGAAAAATCTCATAATCATAAAAAGTGTCAAGAAATGTCAGCTTCTTCGTTTCGTCTACTAAATGAAAAAGATTTCGAAATAAATGATTTGAAAGCTCAGCTAAAAGAAAGGGACATAGCCATAAGTGAGTTACAGAAACTCATTGAGAAAATCAAAGGAAAGTCTGTTATGGGTAAACCATCCGCCGTTCGTCAACCGAATGCGGTTAAATGCCCTAAATCATCTATTTTGGGACAATCCCCGCAGACTTTGCCTAAGATAGGAAATGATAAGAGTACCAATGTGATAGCACCTGGAATGTATAAGATGAACACTAAGCCCACTCAAACTGGAACATCGCGGTTACCTCAGAATATTAAGAAAACTAATCAACGTGTGTCTTCTTCTACAGGAGTAATCCCCACTACTAGCGTTAGCAGACCACAACTTAAGAGCAATAGAATGCAAGATAAGGTCATGCCTAACAATAGTCAAGGAAAGAAGTTAGAAGTAGAAGACCACCATAGGAATATTAAGTTTTCTAAGAATAAGACGTCTATAACTGCATGTAATGATAGTTTAAATGTTAAGACCTCGAATGTTGAATTTGTTTGTGTTGAATGTGGCAAATGTGTTCGTACTTTCAATCATGATGCTTGTGCTCTTAATCATAATGGCGTGAATACTAGAACTAGGAAGCCTATTTGTGTGCCCACTAGTACTAGTGAACCCACAAGAACTTTGAACCAATCCACTGATCAACCACTTAAGAAACTAAGTGCGTTAGAATCCACTACTCTACGTAAACAAAGCAGGTTAAAGAAGCTTTATGAGAACATGATTAGGACATGTACACGGGGGTATTCAAGATTTACACCACATGGATACAAATGGGTACCTAAGACAACCCCTATTCTAATTGGGTCTATGAGTGTTAGCTTGCCTTTAGAATCTAGGTCCATTACTATTTTGGAACCCGTTTCTATCAAGGGATCCCATTTGTCAAATGCTAGATTGTCTTCTAATTCTTCTGCAGCTCGTCAAAATCATCCTATTCATAATGGACTCCGGGTGCACAAAGCACATGACGGGAAATCTCAAGCTTCTCATTAACTTCGTGGAGAAGTTTCTGGGTACGGTGCGGTTTGGTAATGATCACTTTGCACCGATACTTGGATATGGCGATTTGGTTCAAGGAAATCTCACTATCAAACGGGTTTATCACGTCGAGGGACTGAATCACAATTTATTCTCGGTTGGTCAATTTTGTGATGCGGATTTGGAAGTGGCTTTTCGGAAATCTACTTGCTATGTTAGAGACTACGATGGGAATGACCTTCTTACAGGTTCTCGTGGTTCTGATCTCTACACAGTAACTCTTCAAGACACATCTTCAACAAATCCAATTTGCTTAATGGCTAAAGCTTCATCATCTCAAGCATGGTTATGGAATCAACGATTGTCACATCTCAACTTTGACACCATCAACTTGCTTTCGAAAAATGATATTGTGACCGGTCTCCCAAAGTTAAAATTCGTCAAAGACCATCTTTGTTCTTCTTGTGAGTTGGGGAAAGCAAAACGGAAGTCTTTCAAATCAAAGACAACCCCAAGCTCAAAAGGACGATTGGAACTTCTACACATGGATTTATGTGGTCCCATGCGTGTAGAGAGTATTAACGGGAAAAAGTATATTCTCGTGATTGTTGATGATTACTCTAGATACACATGGACTTTCTTCTTAAGGTCCAAATATAAAACACCAGAGGTTCTCAAAAACTTTCTCAAGATGATCCAACGCAATTTTCAAGCTCAAGTCTTAACCGTAAGAACGGATAGGGGTACTGAATTTTTGAACAAGAACTTGCAATCTTACTTTCAAGAAGAAGGCATCGAACATCAAACGTCTATTGCTTGAACTCCTGAACAAAACAGCGTTGTCGAAAGGCGGAACCGTACTTTGGTTGAGGCAGCTCGAACAATGCTTTCTGCTTCATAATTACCGCTATTCTTCTGGGCTGAAGCAATTGCAACTGCCTGTTATACTCAGAATCGTTCTCTCGTTATCCCTAGACATGAAAAGACACCTTACCACATCATCAATGGCAGGAAACCTACTGTCAAATTCTTTCACGTATTTGGATATTTATGCTACATCCTTAAAGACGATGAGAATCTCGACAAGATGAAAGAAAAAGGTGATGCATGTATTTTTGTAGGGTATGCTACATTCTCGAAAGGATATCGAGTCTATAAAAAGAGAACAAAGATTATTGTCGAAACAATTCATGTGAACTTTGACGAATTTCCACAAATGGTACTTGATCACAACAGCTCAAGTCCCGCACCTCAATGTCCAACAATGGCACCTACACACACAGTGTACGTCCCATGCAAGAATGTCAAGAAAATACTGCTACAGCAGACTCGACGGATACGACACAAATGAATGAGTTGGTTGATTTATATGATCCAATGTTTGATGAATATTACTATAGAAACAATCAAGTTGTGTCAAAGCCTTCCGCTGTCAATACTGCTGATGCACCCGCACAAAGTCAACAAGACACAACTCCATCTACTTCAGCAACCGTTGCTCAAGAGACAATTCCAGTGGATACTCAACAAACTCAAGAAACTGTCATACAACCAACATCACCAACCGTCAATGCTGAAGGAGGAAACAACAATCAAGCAGTCGATGCACAACCTGACGATGAAGAATTTATCAATCCGTTCGGTACACCGGTACACGAAGTCGGAGAGTCTTCTACTCAACATGTTGATCCGTCCAACATGCATACATTCTACCAACCATATCCATCCACTCACCATTGGACACGTGATCATCCATTGGAGCAAGTCATTGGAAATCCTTCACAACCGGTTCGAACACGCAGACAACTCGAAACCGATGGCGATGTGTGTATGTATGCACTCACCGTGAGTTCAACTGTACCTACAAACATCAAACCAGCCATGACTGATCATGCGTGGATTGAATCAATGCAAGACGAAATTCATTAGTTTGAACGCCTAAATGTTTGGGAACTTGTTGACCGACCCTATGGAATGTCAATTTTAGATTTCAAATGGATCTGGAAAAAAAAACTGGATGAAGAACAAACCATCATCAAAAACAAATCTCGTCTTGTGGTTAAGGGATACCGTCAACAAGAAGGCATAGACTACGATGAATCATTCACTCCAGTCGCTCGTTTAGAAGCAGTCAGGATATTCCTTGCTTATGCTGCACATAAGGGCTTCACGGTTTTTCAGATGGACGTTAAAACTGCTTTTCTCAACGGTCATTTGAAGGAAGAAGTGTATGTGAATCAGCCAGAAGGATTCATTGATCCTCATCATCCTGACAAAGTCTATCGTCTCAAGAAGGCTGTATATGGACTTAAACAAGCTCCAAGGGCATGGTACGAAGAACTTTTAAACTTCTTGGTGTCCAAAGGATTCTCCAAAGGTTCTATTGATCCTACTCTCTTTACTAATAAATATGGGGATGACATAATGCTGGTGCAAGTTTATGTTGATGACATTATTTTTGGTTCTACGAACCCAAAACTTTCAAAACATTTTGAAAAATTAATGCACAGCAGATTTGAAATGTCAATGATGGGGGAGCTAAAATTCTTTTTAGGCCTCCAGATTCATCAATCCCCACGTGGTATCTTCATTAACCAAGCTAAGTATGCTCAAGAGATACTAAAAAATCATGGTATGACATCATGTGCTCGCGTTGGTACACCATTGTCGACCACATCCCTAGACGCTGACTTGTACTCATATCCCGT
Source organism: Glebionis coronaria (assembly GCA_025667525.1). Classification (NCBI taxonomy): domain Eukaryota; kingdom Viridiplantae; phylum Streptophyta; class Magnoliopsida; order Asterales; family Asteraceae; genus Glebionis; species Glebionis coronaria. The sequence goes on along the minus strand of JANFOE010002545.1, from coordinate 7,540 downwards.
AGATCAAACGCGATATCGCAGTATGATCGGGTCACTTATGTACCTTACAGCTAGCAGGCCTGATATTCATCATGCCACATGCTATTGTGCACAATATCAAGCCAGACCTACTCAAAAGCACCTCAAAGAGGTTAAATGGATCTTTCGGTACCTTAAGAATACCATTCACATGGGACTCTGGTATCCGAGGGAAACCGGTTTTCATCTAACAACTTTTTCAGATTCTTATCATACAGGTTGTCTTGATAGTCGAAAAAGCACTTCTGGTAGCATACAATTTCTAGGGGAAGACAAGCTTGTTAGCTGGTCGTCAAAGAAGTAGGATTGCACTTCGCTCTCATCAGCTGAAGCAGAATATGTGGCTTTATCAGCGTGTTGTGCTCAAGTCCTCTGGATGAGAACTCAACTCACGGATTATGGCTTCCACTTTGATAAAATACCTATGTATTGTGACTCAAAGTCGGCCATAGCCATATCTTGCAATCCGGTTCAGCACTCCCGCACCAAGCACATCGATGTCAGATATCACTTCATCAAGGAACAAGTGGAACGCGGCATCGTGGAATTATACTTTGTCAGAACTGAGTACCAGCTGGTAGACTTGTTTACAAAAGCTCTCTCGAAAGATAGGTTTGTGTATCTCGTTGGCCGTCTTGGTATGAAGTATATGACTCCAGAAGACTTGGAGGTTTTGGCAAATGAAGCTGCTTGATAATCTCTCATAATGACTTCTAAGCACATCACAGCCTAGGACTCGGACCTCAAATAAGGAAAGTTTATCACGAACGATAACTTATCCTTCTCAACGAGAAATTAATATTTCTCGGTCATGAGCTTCCTATAAAAACATTCAAAGTTTTGAAATTCATGAAAAACGATTTCTAAGTAAATGTCAGCTTAGACCTCGAACTTCAACTTAAGGAAAGTTTATCACGGATGATAACTTATCCTTCACAACGGGAAATTTGTTTTTCTCGGTCATGAGCTTGTCACAAAACAATCAAAGTTTTGAGCTCATGAAAAACGGACCCGAAAGGGAAGTGTACGTTTCAGTGCGCTTTCCTTAAGCAATAGAAGAGAAGTCTTTTATCCTGATTATTTTAAAAACCGTTGAACACAATTTTTCAAGAATTTCTCAAAAAGATTTTTCTAAATCTTTTAAAATTGTGTGTTCAACACTCCCTTCCTCATATGTGGTTTTTATATATCTAAAATGTCATATGTTATTTTGATCAATTTTTGAGGGGGAGCGTTTTAAAATCAAGCCTTTAATGTTGTTGGGTACATCTCTAAAATTGTCATATTTTATGTATCCAACACATTCCGAAAATGATATTAAATCTATCATATATTATCGGTAAAGGCATCTCAACTCCGTACCTCAACATATTTTGTGGTGTCGTCTTTCTAAAATTTTATCAAATTTTGTCTCAAGACACACATATATTGTTGAGGGGGAGCGACCCGACTGAAAATGTTCCATGATTCATGCATGCACACATGTTTCTCTCCCTTCGATTTTTTGGAAAATGTCATATTTTAATCAATTGGTATCTCTAATATTATATTTTTATATTAGAGATAGGGGAAGAAAATGTGATTAAAATGTAATATATCGCAACATGTGATCTTAAAGACTCAAGTGCAACTCTTTCCTTCACATGCCAAACTATTTCGTTTATCGATGCATGTGTGTAGGGGGAGCTTTTTGAAAATATAAAACTTTCAAAGTGTTAAAAGTTTTGATTTTTATCAAGCACTTTGAATTGTTTTCAATGGTTTTATGGTTACGATCCTTACCCAAAACAACCTACTATCCACGACGGAACGATGGAGTCAAAAGGTGGTTTAGGATAGGAAACTAAGTCCTATGATCCAACCAGAACCGGAGGGATCTACCCAAGGACATTCCATAGCTAGAAATAGTTGTCCTTAGGAAAGATGGAGTTGAATGAAGCTGAATGCGGACCAATTACTTAAGTTAGCAACTGGAACAATCACAACAAGGTGCTAGTGATGACGTATTGGTAAGCATTGAAGGAGTTGAATATTCTATGCAACTTAGGCAGAAACCGGGTTAACACATATCTTGAAGACAAGTGTCATGGACCCAGTGATGCGATGCATAACCCTTTCCCAGCCATTCGAGTTTCTCTCAAAAGAAACTTGTCTCATTGTCACGGAGATCAACACGTATCTATTGACTTTCTCACTCCGAGCTAGTCAATATTGAAAAGGTGGCAGTCTGCTCCAGCCTCCGATTACCAAAATGCACTTATTGAGTCTAGAGCCAAACGAGATCTATCTATCATCTCATTAGGGCACAATCGAGTCCTACGCATTATCCTTGTGATATTGCCAAAACATCTGAGTGATACGATTCACAATGAAGATGGAAATCCTGCTTGAGTCAGCATCAAACAAGCTCATGGTAGGTAACTTGTGCGATTCTACACGAATCAAACTTGTAAGAACTGGAATGCAATTAAGTTTGATTCTTAATTGATTAAAACTTGATTCCAGGTTTCTTCGCAAAATCCGTGTGATCTTGCCAGAACATTCAGAGTAACACTCTTTAGTGTTCACAGTGACGAATGGAAATCCTTCCAGTGTCAACATCAAACAGCACTGCGGTAGGTAACATGCAAGATTCTTATGAATCGAGCTTGTGGCAAACTGGAAAGCAACAATGGTGCGATTCTTATAGAATTAAACTTGTTCCAGGAATTCTGAATTGACGACTCTAATCAAACGGATAACCGTATCCTTTTTGATTCACTCTTTACGTTCGCAGTCTGCTTTGAGACGGTCGAGTAAAGAGAACTGGCTACTACCGCCAGGAAACCCTGTCAAGGAGGTTCTTAATCGAATCTACCCGATCACAGGTACGGTATCTAATACCGTCTAAACGGTCTTCACCGACTGGAGGTAAAACGCTATCGAGTTAGGATGAAATGTTCAAAGCCATTTTATCCGTGTCTATATATGTTGCTGCATATCAAGAAGGTGGCGTAGCTGTGTAACCGATGTCGATTCAGAAGTCACAAGAGCACAAGATGACGATACACAAGATACCTAAGAATGTAAGAATGCAATAGGTCATCTTAGTCACAAAGAGCACAGATGAATATCTCAAGCACTCAAAGTCAAATGACAAAGGCTCAAGATAAAGATCACGAAAGCATGAAGGAACAAAGCTGTTACAAACAAGATCAAGACTACGATACAAGACCAAAGCAGGAAGATCTCCTCTATAATAATGTATTCACTCAATCATCTTATGCTTTTTAAGCTTTTAAGATGACCGATACATTGGGGGAGATTGTTAGCCCTATATTTTATATAGTCGAACAAGAATGTAATAGGTCATCTTAGTCGTTAAATGGTATTGTATTGTAATAGGTTAGTCGGGAAAACCGGGCTTGGACTTTAAGCTAATATTGTATAAGTTAGGGGCGTAAGCCCAAGACAAAGCCAAGCCCGGCCCAAGTCACTTAAACCCAAGGCCCAAAAGCCAAGGGTATATATACCCTCTTCCATGTGTGGAAGAGGGTGTTGGTTGATTTTACTTTCTCTCTCTAGTAAACATTAACCTTCCAAAATTCTCTCTTGTTTCTCTCTCTACTTTTCTTCTCTTTCTCTCTCTAAATATCTCTTCTAAATCTTGTGTTATGGATTAAATGGGATTAACAGAAGGTCTGTCTATTATTCTATCAACGTTTTTAGTATCAGGAAAACATGTGATCTCTCGTTAATACAATGTAGATGGTTAGAAAATGCTTGGCAATTTGATGATTTAGTTGATAATGAACCTTGTGGTTTGAAAATGTCACTACAAGTTAAGGGTAACGCTATTACTTCTTAAACGATATGAAAAAGGATACATAAAGACATGGTAAATAAACATGAATTTCCAAGTCTCTGATTACACATGACTATCATCGAGATATCATATTTTCAAAGTAACATTTGCTTTTATATTGTATTTAAATCGCTAATATAAAGTTTGGGGTCAAGGTAGCTGAAATGGCTTCTCGCTAACCAATTGGCACTATGGCGGTAGCTATATAAGTTGGTAACCATTTACCGTGAAAGACAACTCTTCAGTAGAACTTTGTGATGACTGATGACTGTTGTTCAGCAGACTAAAATACTATTTGGTTTAGTATAACTTGGGTGTGTGTACGATATTGTCCATAGGTTAATATAAAGATTTATTTTTCAAAAAACCGGTCGATTCGGGTCGAATCAATAACCCGGTGACTTGATGACTCGACGAGATCGATTTAAAAACCAATTTTCAAATCATTCGTTTTAACGATCCCTCGTGCTTCTGGCTCCTTACTGATGACTTATATGTCAAACATTTGCATGAAATATACACGTAATTAAATAGACTAATAGTTAGTACATGTTTGAGATACCTATCCAACAAAATATGCCAATATGGTATCACACATTCCTACCGTCTTTCTGTGATAGTTCTTTTTAGATTATTAGCTACATATTTAGTTATTTACAATACCTTTTCCAACACCATACAATATCGCATGTTCTTGTCTTCTTGTGTCATATAGTTCTTTATTGTATAAATAACAACTACGGAGTATGTTATATATTAGAGCATAGAGAACAATAGTTTCGTTGGGTGGTGCCGTTGGCAAAAAGTACCGCCACGTCAGCAAACTGGGCTTTGGCACCAGAATTGTTATGACACCACATTTTAGAGGGAGTGGTGATTTGTCGTGCTATAGGGTGTTTTTGGTGCAATAAAGGGTATATACCCCTTAGACTACCCAAAAAAAAAACAATCAACTGCGTGGGCTAGACACCATAGCGTCAGACCTTTGGAACCACACCACGGAGTGCTGCGCCATGGGATATTCTCGTGCCATTGGTTGGCACCAGCCTTTGGCACCACCACTCCCCTTGCTCTTAGATCCATATAGGTGATAAAATGAATAAGTACACAATTGGTCAAAATGGGTACGTTTGGTATGGTCGGTCTTGGGTTCACCCAAAGACACCTTATTCAAAATA
>JANFOE010002544.1:0-95775 GCA_025667525.1 Glebionis coronaria | reverse complement strand
TATATATATATATCTATATATATATATATATATATATATATATATATATATATATATATATATATATATATATATATATATATATATATATATATATATATATATATATATATATATATATATATATATATATATATATATATATATATATATATATATATATATATATATATATATATATATATATATATATATATATATATATATATATATATATATATATATATATATATATATATATATATATATATATATATATATATATATATATAGATATATATATATATATAGATATATATATATAGATATATATATATATATAGATATATATATATATATATATATATATATATATATATATATATATATATATATATATATATATATATATATATATATATATATATATATATATATATATATATATATATATATATATATATATATATATATATATATATATATATATATATATATATATATATATATATATATACTTTGTCGACCTCTTCCGTAAAAGCAACGTCGTCCTCAGGCTCCATAGCAGGTAAGTCACAAACCTCATCATCCAATACTTTGTCGAGACCAAAATCACTAAGCTCATACGACGAATCTAGATCCTTAGACGCAGTAGGAACATCGAGAGTAGGAGCAGCAACTTCAGAAGATGAGTTGAAAGTGCATACAGCATCATCGTCATCATCATCATCACAAGCGGAGGGGTATAATCACTAAGATTAGATACTTGCTCTTGTTGCAGTCGCTTTTCCTCGTCCCTAAGTTCTTTAAGCAAAACAACGGCTTCTTGAAGTTGCAAAACAATGGAGTGTGTTTCTTCATTCAAGGTAGTGAGTTGTGGGTCAAGATTAATTTGCTGAGAGGATTGATGATTGAGGGTGTGATGTGGGGGCTCAAAGTGTTGAAAACCTGAATTATAGCAAGGTTGTGGCTCATAGTTGTTCATCGGTTGAGAATAATTAGAAACCGGGTTTGATTCATAATAATCCATAGGTGAAGAAAACTGAGGACACGGATTTGGCTCATAACAATTCATTGGTTGACAATAATAGGTATCGTGAGGACCCCCACAGTTGTTGCAAACCGGGTATGAAGGAAAAGCAAGTGCGTCTTGTGGATAGCTATTATCATTGTCATAATTGGATCCCGGTTCTTGCCCGTGACCATACGGGTATCGAACCGGGCACGAAACATGCCAATGAGAATCGCTTCCACAATAGATGCACGGGGGAACAGGAGGTGGGTTCAAAAAGAGTGAATTAGTCGAGTTGCACAAGGGACAAAATCCGAATTGTGTGTAGTCGATATCATTTCCGCACCGCTCACATGTACACCATTGACAAGAGTTGTTCCCAGATAATTGTTTCCCACACCGGACGCAATGGACATAAAAATCCATAAAGAAAGATAGATAAGCAAGAAGAATATTTTTGGTGCAAAACTTTGAAAAAGAAATGCTTTTTATAAGTTTTCAAATGTTTTTGGATTTTTGAAAATTTTTGACAAGAAAAATAACGTTCACAAGTGAACGGATCCCAAAATCCAACGCGTCACTCACAAAAAACCTTCGATCTTCACGAAAAGAGCCGGCAGCGGCGCCATTTGATACATTGATTTTCTATGGGTTCTAATTTTTCTCACAGTCCTCTCGAATTGATCTCAGCCTTAAGTGGAATGATTGTTCTTGTTACCAAATAAAAGGGTTTGGTTTTCTAATATACTAAATGTTAAAACGTACTTAAAATTTAAACTTAAATCAAAGACAATTACTTTAATGACAATTAATAAAAACGTGAATCAAAATCAAAATTGAAATTAAGATTAAAATTAAAATTAAAATTAAATTTACAGTTAAAATATAAAATATAAATTGTGAAATAAAAGTAAAGAAACAGTTAAACAGTAAAACAGTAACCAAATTAAACTATTTTTAAACACTTAAAAACTATTAAAATCTATTAAAACTTAAATTAATTCTAGAAATTAATTGAAAAGTCCTAAAAATATTTGGAAAGTGTCAAAACTCCTAATTAAGTGTCCTTAACCTAGGAAAAATGTAAAAACTAAAAAAATCAAACTTCAATTTTTAATAATAAAATAATATTAAAATATTCAAAAAAATTAAAAGTTCATAAAAAAATTCTAAAAAATTACCAAGAATCTAAAATATTGTAACTAAAACAAAAATGCAATTAAAATTTTTTGAAACCTATTTAATAATTTTATATTGAATTTTAAAGTTGGTTAAAAAACCTAAAATCCAATAAAATCAAAAATTAGACTTTTTGAAAAGTTAATTAGCTGTAAACCTCAAAAATATAATTCAAAACCTAAAAACTATTTTTTCAGATTTTTAAAATACCTTTTACTATTTTTAATTTACTTTCTAAAATATTAACTTAAAAATAATCCTAGAAAATTAATTAAATAATGGAAAAATAAACTTTTTATACTGAAAAGTCCTAAAACCTAATAAAAACAAAAGAAAAATGCTAACTGGTCAAAACCTTAAGGAAATAAGCTGGAAAAAGCTTATTTATAAGCTGCTATGTAAATAACACAAGCGCAGGTTCGAGTCCTGGCCAGTCCTTTTTTGAACTTTTTTTTTTAACTTTAAAAACACAATCAGTAACTATTTTAATCATAAAAACATAAAAACAATTCCAAGTTAACTAAGATCAAAGCAATCTAGAATCAAAAACGTGCTCAGATAAGCACTTGTTTCTGATGAACACAAGTGTAAATCTTAACATGTGAAGACAATCAAGAGGACTTGATTTGTGGCTTGTTGATGAGTTTTGATGGACAAATAGGGCACCCCTATACTCAGTTGAGTATAGGGAGTCAGGATTAACACAAAAAAAAACACACAAGACTTAGCACAAAATCAAGCACAAAGGATCACAAAAAGTTACTGATAAAGCTTATATGTGTCTGAGTGTATTTTGCTGATACACTTGGCACTCAAATGGATTTCAATGGCTAAAATCTTGCACACAAGCTCACAAAACAGCATACAAACAATATTAATCCCCGAAATAACCTAGAGTCTAGCAAACTTCACAAATTGGTGGATCAAATTTCAACAAAACAAGCAGAAAAGGCAGTTTTCTGATTAAGGCAATGTTTGCAATTTTTACCAAGCAAAAGTGTTCAATATCCTACCAAACTGACAATCAAACTAACACACATCCTAACAACACCCTAATAAGTGTATAAGACAGATTTAAACACAAGATTCTTGTCATATAAGCCAACTTAATCCTTAAACCAAACACCCCTTTAAATCTGAAATATGAACTTTTTCAAACAAAACCTTAACAAAACTCAAGCAAATTGATTCCTAAGATATCTAACATGCATCAACACCTAAAATAAGCAATATCAGTCAATAAAACAACACTTAAACCAACTTGCATACAATTTCACTCCAAATCACATGAATATCAGATCTTTGAAAACTAAATAAGGAAATAAGGGGCTACCTTGTTAGGCCTACATCCAGGCCCAACAGTGACTGCTATGTCACCTCCCACAAGCTGGTGGCTTGTGCTGAACCTTGTACAAGTAAGTAAGAGTAGAGAGTGATGGTGGTGGTCACTGTTGACACACACACCCAATATGCCTTTTAAGATGATTTGAGCTTTGGAACCTGCTAAGAAAGAAGGTAAACAAGATTGCTGTTCACAAAACAAATAAGCTATAAGCCAGCTTATCACCTAAGCTGCCTATGGCTTATTTGACAAATAAAACTGATTTTGAAATATTTTTTTGAAAATTTTACTAACAACTAAATCAACAAGGGCTTTAATCCTCACTTAAGCTTGATAATCAACAAGATTATCAGGCTTATATGACCAGCTTAAAACACTAGGACCAATTTCTGAAATATAAAAGCTTAAGTCCAAACAGAAACTTAAAATGAAACTTTAACTTGGAAAAGTAAAAATGCAAGAAATATAAATGGGCTACAATAAATATGGTTTTACAAGGTCTTGACCAAGGAGAAGAAAAAAGAACAAAAAAACTGAAATGTCCTATGTGCCTTTATATAGAGGCTACAATTGATTCTAGAAGCAAAAGGAAACTTAAACCCTAATATCATGAACTTCCTCTATTGCCCTTGGAGATTCTTCAGCATATGCCATTTTTTGAATTTTTGTAAAGAGCCCATGTGATGATCCTTGGATGTATGTGGGATGCCAGCTATGTTTTCTTGATCTTGATCGTTTGTAGACTCCTTTGGGGCCAAGAAATGAAGGAGAGCCGTTGGATGGACTGGAGAATTTTGTTTTCTTCTCCTTTGTGGGGCAGGGGAGGGTTGGAGAGACACATGGGAGGGGATGGTGACGTTTTGGGGAGGTGGGATGTGATTAGGGTGTAGTTAATTATCAATCTGGAAAAGTTGGATCAATACCCCTTTGTTTTTAGCTGGATTGAAGCTGGGTTGGATTAGGGTTCGAGGGGGATTAAGAGTTGGTTTTAATCCATTTTGGGAAAACAAGTTTTCAAATGAGGTGTTTAGTGGGAAAACACTTTGACTAATTGACCAGGTTTATTAAATAAACCTGGTTAGGTGGGTAACGGGTTTGGTTGGGTAGTTGGGTAAGGGTTTGGGTATATGAGTGGGTTATGCTGAGCTGTCACATTCTGGTTGGGGGATGAAGTTTGGTTGTCTTGGCAGTTTGGCCCCCTCAAGGTTCTTCTTTCTTTCATCTTGTATAAAACAGCAATAAACTCCAATTCCTTTGTAAATAAGTTTGGTCATTTGGCAATTTTGGCACAAAAACTTTATAAGCTTGAAACAAGGACTAAACATGTAAATTCTTCAATATTCAAGGGCTGTTTTTGAGATGTCTTCATACTTTAAGGCTTTGACTTGTTTGTTGACTTCTTGAAGGACCATTATTGACAATTTAGTTTTGTTGAGGGACTAAATTTGCCAATTCTTCAAAGTTAAGGGTCCTTTTTGTAATTATGACAAACTTTAGGGACCAAACTTGTAATTATGAAGATACAAGGGTATAAAGTGTCAATTCTTCAAACTTGGAGGACCAATCTTCATAGTTCTTCAAATCTTTAAGGGTTTTCTTTGGAAAATTCTTCATTAGGGCTTGGTTCATCGTGCGGCTTCGTTTCCCGTGTTCGTTTTTGCATGATTCTTGTGATCTTTTGTCATTTTCTCAATATCCGTACCTAAAATACACAAGCAACAAACACAAGCATATATTTGGGTATTTTGATGATATTTAATGCATTTTAAGCCCTATTTGGAAGATGAGACTATGTATAAAAGCAGTCTCATCACTCCCTAATAAGTGTGAAAACACTTATCCTTTTACCACTTATTTCCAATAATAACAAGACCAAAACGTGTGATTTATGTCGTAAAAGTCGGAATTATGCGTGGTTTGTGTTTTTATTGTGTTCTAGGACCTAAATATGAAAAAGGAAGAAAACACGGGCTTTCACGGGCTTTTTACTGAAGAAAACGGGAAAGGACGAAGTCAAAAGATCTAGAGTGCAAAAAGAACGGAAGTCCAAGACCCATTCTGAAGATTTATCGAAGAAAAAGTCAAAAGACGGAAGTTTAACGAAGTCAAAGAACTTAAGTCTAGTAGAAGAAGAAAATTAAAAAGACAAGTTCAAATCCCGAGACGACAAAGACGAAGAATTAAAGTCGAGTCGAGAAAACGTGAAGAAAGCAAGAGAGAAGATGCAACACATGCACTCCTTCCCTATAAATACCCTCCTAATAGTCATTAGGAGGGTAGTTAGAGTTTTTAGTTAATTTTTCACTTTTTAGTTTTTAGAGAGAGAAAGTCTTAAACTTTCTCTCACTAGTTCATCTTTTACTTTTAGTTTTTTTCAAGATTAACACTTTTGTATGCTTATTTCATTAATCAAAGTTCCATTTTAAGCTTTTATCTCTTAATCTCATTCTACTTTTCTTTGATTTAAGATTGATTTTGGTGTGATTATCATGTGATCCGTGTTGTTCTAATTGATTTCATGCTAAAAAGTTAATCTTTTGATCATTTTATAAGATTTCATTTGATTAAGCTTTAAGACTTTTGTGCTTATTGGCTTATTTTTATGATCATCTTATTTTTCTTATTAAAAAGTTTATAAAAAAGTTGATGTTTTTATTGTTAGATCCAAAAAGTTGTTTGATTTCGGGTTGATAAGTTGATTCTAGTGCTTATTTGATCCGGTTTAAGCATTGATTCGGGTTAGTGTTGTGATAAGCTCTCTAATATAGCTTATTTACTTACTAAACCGATTTCCACAATTTTAGGAGGTGGTTTAACCCCTTTTTCCGATTGGCACCTTTTCCCCGAGCGTCACCCCCCATATTCCGATTGAGCCCAATCGGAAGAGGGATTTGCTTTCCGATTGGCACCCATCTTCCCCTTTCCGATTGGTCCTTTACACTACATTCCGATTGGGATTAGTCCCCAATATTCCGATCAAGGTCTTGTGGTTTATTCCGATTGGGAGTATTTATATGTATTCCGATTGACACTCGTCCCTACATTCCGATTACTATACCTTTGCACTATTCCGATCTACCGATCGGAATACATTCCGATCGGGGGCTTCTTGTTGGCTTGTTTTGGTTCCTTTCGATATAACTTTCATATAGTCCCTTTTATTTTTCTGAAAATTTTCAAAGTATTAGTTTAATTTAGTAAGTTAGTATTTTTCATTGTCACCTTTTAAGCTTTATGCATTTATTTTTACTCGTCATCCAATTTAATCTTTTAAATTCCATTTTACTCAACGACACTTTAAATTCTCGCTATTAGATTAAAACAAATCAACCAAACCTTTGATCCACCAAAAGACGATTGAGTCGCACTTTAGACCGGTTTTCAATTCGAAAAGATTCGGACGATAATATTTTCATACCTAGCCAAAAGCGAAGTATTAAATGGCGCCGCTGCCGGCTCTTTTCGTTAAGATAAACGGTTTCTAGTGAGAGACGCATTGAATTTTGGGATCCGTTCTTTGAACGTTATTTTCATTGCTATAAAAATTTCCAAAAATCCATAAAAAATATAAAACTCTTCAAAAACACAAAAACATTAAAAAACCTATAAAAACCAAAAAGATTATATAGATATTTCTTGTGTATATTTTTCTTCTGCAGGTGCATGCGTACTAGATCTACAAACTATTCTGAGCCCGAGAATCTTGAAGATTTAGATATGGCTGGTGTTAACAACAACAATAATCACCCACCTCAAAATAATTTGAATAACAACCACAACAACAACAATGTCCTTCTACCTGATTTACGAACCATGGAGGAATTGTGCCAACCCACCATGAACGGACGCGGAGGCCCGATTGCGCCAATGCACGTCACGGCTCAGGAGTTTTCGTTGAAGCATCATATGATACAACAAGTGCAAACGAACCCGTTTCGTGGAATTCCGGATGATGATGCCAACAAACACCTCGACAAATTCATTACAATTACCCAAAGCATGAAATGCCCCGGTGTTTCTATGGATGACCTTCGCCTTCAACTCTTTCCACACTCGCTTTCTCACCATGCCGAAAAATGGTTTGACCGTCTTCCTAAGAATTCTATTCATACGTGGAACGACATGACTCAACGCTTTTCATCGCGCTACTTTCCCCCATCCATGGTCACTAGCCTTCGTAACCAAATCAGTGGATTTATGCAAGAGAATGATGAATCGCTTTTCGATGCTTGGGAACGCTACAATGATTTGATCGACCGCTGTCCTAATCACAATATGCTCCCCGTCACTCTCATTGACACCTTCTACAATGGTCTCACTTTTCGTGATCGTGACACGATCAATGCCGCCGCCGGTGGTACTTTTATGAAAAGGAGACCGGAGGAGTGTCGAGAGTTGATTGAAAACATGACTACTCACCACAAGAATTGGGATTCTTCCGCATCCTCAAGGTCTAATCAGAGAGTCAATGTTTCGTCTACTTCTTCCACCACCAACCCGTCTATTTTGGAACGTGCTATTCTCGATATTAACAAAAGTCTCCAAATTTTGACTTCTAACCAAACTCAACAAGCTAAAGCCGTTGTTATCTCTTGCGACACATGTGGTGGTCCTCATTCCTACAATGAGTGTCCTTCTACTCATGGCAATTATTCTGAAGACGTTAACGCAGCATATGGTACTTATCCCACGGGAGGCTATCTTGCTCCTCCCGGATTCCCTCCTGCAAACCAGAACCAACAACAAAGCTTTAACCGAAACAACCAATCCCAACCTCGTGCTCAAAATCAGTATCAATCCCAAAGAAACCCATACCCAACTCAAGGAAATTCTCAAGCTTACCAAGCTCCACCTCTCAATCAACCGATGGCCGTAAACCAAGACGTCGAGACGTTCATGAAGACCAATCGTGAGATGGTGACGAATCTTCAGAGTCAATTTGTCAACTTGAAGAATGATATGGTGAAACAAGGGAGCGATATTCGAGCCGAGCTAAGGAATGATATGGCCAAACACAGCAATGATATTAATGCCAACATGCAAAACTCTTTCAACAATCAAGCTCTTCACCTTCGTGATATGATTGGTTCGCTCATCCAAAGTAATCAACCCTCTTCCTCGGGTACTCTTCCGAGTAATACCGTTGCGAATCCAAGGGGGGAGATGAAAGCAATCACCACTTGTAGTGGAAAAGGTTATATGGAACCCGAGCTTCCTACACCTCCACCGGTGATTGTGAACAAGGAAAAAGAGCAACTTTCCCCACCTCCTTCACCCTCTATCCCCATGTCCCCACCACCCGTGGTTGTGAGTGATCCTATTCCATTAAAGTCTTCTTCTTCATCCAATATACCTTATCCTTCAAGGTTAAGGAAAGAGAAGCAAAAGAGCAAGGATGATATTCAGGTTTCGAACTTCCTTAAAATGTTCAAACAATTGAATTTTAACATTTCCTTTGCCGAGGCACTCGCTCACATGCCCAAATATGCTAAGATGTTTAAAGATCTTCTAAGTGATAAAGAAAAGCTTCTTGACATTGCTCAGACCCACCTTAATGAGAATTGCTCCGCAGTGCTCTTAAGGCAATTACCCACCAAACTTGGTGATCCGGGTCGCTTCTTGATTCCTTGCAACTTCCCGGGAGTAGAGAATTGCATGGCCCTAGCCGATCTAGGTGCCAGTATAAACTTAATGCCTTTAAGTGTTTGGAAGCAATTATCTCTCCCCGAGCTAGTCCCCACCAAAATGACTTTGGAATTAGCCAACCGTACGGTTGCTTATCCAGTGGGGATAGCCGAAGATGTCTTTGTTGGCGTCGATAAATTCACCTTCCCGGCGGATTTTGTCGTCGTTGATTACGAAATGGATCCCCGTGTTCCATTAATCGTTGGACGTCCATTTCTGAGGACTGGTCGCACTCTTATTGATGTAGCTGCAGGCGAAATAATCATGAGAGTTGGTGATGATCAAATTGTCTTCAACATGGGTAAGATTTCTAAGCAACCTTATTCGTATGAGAGTGTTAATGCTATTGATGTTCTCGATGAGGCTTGTGAAGAACATTTTCATGATGCTTGCAAAAGTACTCCTTCTCTACCCAATGTTGAGACCGTTGCCTCAATTGCTCCAGCATTGACTCCTTTTGGGGAAAGTGACTTGGATGATTTCGAAGCTAGCTTGGGTCCTCTCGATATTAAGTATGATAATTTGTCCACCAATTGGGATGAAGATATTCGTACTATTGAGAGACTTCTCAATGAGGACCCATTCTCTCCTCCTGCTCCTAAAGAGGTGACTAATGATGATCCATCGTTAGTTTCACCATCTATTAAGGATCCTCCTACTCTTGAGCTTAAGGACCTACCGCCTCATCTTGAGTACGTTTTTCTGGAAGACGACGAGAAGCTACCGGTCATCATCGCTAAGGATCTGCAAGAAGACGAAAAAGCCCGACTTATCGCTGTGTTAAAGAAGCATAAACGCGCTATCGCTTGGAAAATCTCGGACATCCGTGGAATTGATCCTCATTTCTGCACACATAAAATTCTCATGGAGGACGACTTTAAGCCCACAATTCAAAGTCAACGAAGGGTGAATCCTAAAATCCATGAAGTCATCAAAAAGGAGGTTATCAAACTTCTTGATGCGGGTATGATTTACCCTATTTCGGATTCACCGTGGGTTAGTCCAGTCCATTGTGTGCCTAAGAAAGGCGGAATCACCGTTGTGCCCAATGCAAACAACGAGTTAATTCCTACCCGTCTCGTTACTGGGTGGAGAGTTTGTATAGACTACCGCAAACTCAATGATGCCACGAGAAAGGATCATTTCCCTCTACCTTTTATGGACCAAATGCTTGAACGCTTAGCTGGTAATGAATATTACTGCTTTCTTGATGGTTTCTCGGGTTATTTTCAAATACCCATCGATCCCCAAGATCAAGAGAAGACAACATTCACTTGTCCCTATGGCACCTTTGCTTATAAAAGAATGCCTTTTGGCTTATGCAATGCCCCCGGGACTTTCCAAAGGTGCATGTTGGCTATCTTTCATGATATGGTTGAGCAAACCATGGAAGTCTTCATGGATGATTTCTCGGTCTTCGGGGATTCCTTCTCTGCTTGCCTTGCCAATTTGGAACGCATGCTTAAGCGGTGCGAAGACACTCGTCTTGTTCTGAATTGGGAAAAATGCCATTTTATGGTAAAAGAAGGCATTGTGCTAGGACACAAAATCTCTAAAGCCGGTCTTGAAGTTGACCGTGCTAAAGTAGATGTCATAGCCAAGTTACCTCCACCTTCAACCGTGAAGGGTGTGAGAAGCTTTCTGGGTCATGCGGGCTTCTATCGTAGATTCATTCAGGATTTCTCTAAAATCGCTCGCCCGATGACCCACCTCTTGGAAAAAGATACTCCTTTTATCTTTTCTAAAGAGTGTCTCCAAGCCTTCAATCTTCTCAAGGATAAGCTAACTAAGGCACCGGTCTTGGTTACCCCAAATTGGGAGCTGCCTTTTGAATTGATGTGCGATGCTAGCGACTTTGCTATTGGTGCGGTTTTGGGCCAACGTGTGAATAAACACTTCCAACCAATCCACTACGCTAGCAAAACAATGACGGGGGCTCAATTGCATTATACGACAACCGAAAAAGAGCTTTTAGCTGTTGTCTATGCTTTTGAGAAATTTCGCCCCTATCTTGTTTTATCCACCACCATCGTATACACGGACCATTCCGCGTTGAAGTACTTGATGACAAAGAACGATTCTAAGCCAAGACTTCTTCGCTGGGTTTTACTCCTTCAAGAATTCAACATTGAAATTCGTGACAAGAAGGGAGCCGAAAACCTGGTCGCGGATCATCTGAGTCGACTTGAGGATCCATATCAGGGGGATCATCCGAACAAAGAGATCAATGACTCTTTCCCCCTGGAGACTCTAATGTCTATAAATCTCAATCTTGATGGCACCCCGTGGTTTGCGGACATTGCAAACTACTTAGCGGGTGGTATTCTCATCCAAGGGTTAACATCCCAACAAAAGAAGAAGTTCTTAAACGATGCTAAGACTTACTTTTGGGATGACCCTTATCTATTCAAACAGTGTGCTGATCTGATTATTCGTCGATGTGTTGACGGACCGGCAGCTTTTGACATCCTCCAAGCTTGCCACAAAGGACCCACCGGTGGTCACTTTGGTCCCAACTACACCGCTAAGAAAGTGTTTGATTCCGGATTCTACTGGCCCACCATTTATCGTGACGCTCACGAAATGGTTAAGCATTGTGATGCTTGCCAACGTCAAGGCAAGATCACACATAAGGATGAGATGCCTCAAAATTTCATACAGGAATGTGAAATCTTTGACGTATGGGGCATCGACTTTATGGGGCCATTTCCATCATCTAAAGGGAACAAGTACATCCTCGTCGCCGTCGACTACGTCTCTAAATGGGTTGAAGCTAAGGCTCTTCCTACGAATGATGCGAGGGTGGTTGTGAACTTTTTGAAGCAGCTTTTCGCTCGATTTGGCGTTCCTCGTGCTATCATCAGTGACCGCGGGACTCATTTTTGCAACGATCAATTTGCAAGAGTCATGGCAAAGTATGGTGTCAATCACCGTCTTTCCACCGCCTATCATCCCCAAACCAATGGGCAAGCCGAAATTTCCAATCGTGGCTTGAAGAGAATTTTGGAGCGTACTGTAGGAGAGCATCGTGCCGCGTGGGCCGATAAGTTAGATGATGCTCTGTGGGCTTTCCGTACTGCTTACAAGACCCCGATCGGTTGTACACCTTATCGTCTTGTGTACGGGAAAGCCTGCCACCTACCCATCGAGCTGGAACACAAGGCGCACTGGGCCTTGAAGTGGGCGAACTTCGACATCATAAAAGCCGGTGATCATCGCAAGGTTCAACTCAACGAACTCAATGAACTGAGGAATGAAGCTTATGAGAACTCGCTGATCTACAAGGAGAAGACGAAGATGATCCACGATGCTAAAATCAAAAACCGAGAGTTCCACGTTGGTGATCAAGTCTTACTCTTTAACTCTCGGTTGAAGATCTTCTCTGGCAAGTTGAAGAGCCGCTGGACTGGTCAATTCACCGTCGCCAAAGTCTTTCCGTATGGGACCATTGAGCTTTCTCAGCCAAATGGGCCCAATTTCAAGGTGAATGGCCAGCGTTTGAAGCTGTACTATGGTGAGGACATCTCTCAGGAGATGATTCCATCCCTCACCACGTTCCCCATGAACTAAAATTGGGTCGAGTCAGGCTCATGACTCGGTGAACAAAAACAAGCGCTTCTCGGGAGGCAACCCGTGTTCTATCCTTTACTACTTTCACAATAAGTGTAGGGGGAGCCCCGCATATGTTTGTTGTCTTGTTTCTTGTGCTGTGCAGGGATTAAAGCTTCAGAGAGCATCTTCATGACTTTTGACGAACCGTGATACCGTGTTTTCCATCTTCCCGGTTCTATCCTAAACTCTTGTGATTCAATATTTCATATTCTATATGTTCACATTGAATTCACTTTAGTTGTCCTTTCCTTAGCAAGATTTAAACAAAGTGCACAATGTCCTAAGTGTAGGGGAGTTTACTCCCACATGCTTAAACATTGAGGACAATGTTTATCTCAAGTGTAGGGGGGACTTCTATCGAAGTAAGTAGTCTTTTCCATGAATTTGCCCTCATTTTAACCGGAAAATTTGATTTTTCGACATTTTTCAAAATTTTTAATCTATTTTGGCCTAGTTGTATAGTTGTATTTGCCTTTGTTATGTTTCCTTTGCTAGAATAAATTTTCAAATAAGTGGTTTTAGATTTTTCTTTGTCGTGAACATTTTGACTCAACCCGAGTTTACTTGCCTAAGTTTACTCTAGCTAGTATCCTTAACGTGTTTAAGTCAAGTTTTGCTAGGCTTTTATATAGGGAGCTATAAAACGCGAAAGTCTTAACTCTCACGGGTTAAGAACAAGAACTTTTCGCAAGTTCCTATAATTGATCCTAGAGAGTCGTTTATCAAGGGAACTTTAAATTGCGATTTCTAAAACTTGAAAAAGTCTAAGAATTTGCAAGATCCTATAGGCGACTCGAAAACCCAAAACTTTGATTTAATAGGCTAAGCATCCACGAGTCTCATTCCTTGGGATTTTAAATTGTGGAGAACGAGAGATGATAGAGTCAATTATAAGTTCGGTATTCTTTCGTGAATTTATGTGAGTTAATTATGAGCCTATTCTCCCTCCGCTTGCTAATAAATTATCTGCTAATAAATAAGGTTGTACGATTTAAAAGGTTACTTAGCTTTCAGCCCCAGATCGTTTAAAAGTTGCTCGGTAATGACGAGAGTTCATAGCCAAGGCATAACTTATGAAGCGGGGCGCGAAGATTGGCGAGTCCGAAAAGGCCCTAACAAGGCATGAGGACTACATTTTGTTGCTAAAGATCCAAAAGTGATGTGAAGAATCATTTATCAAAAATCAATATGAAGGATCGAGACACACGACGAAAAGCAAGAACTCCCCAAAAGTCATGGAGAAGTCTATCCGAAAAGACCCTAACAAGGTATGAGGATAAATAGATCCAAGTCCTAAAAGGAGGCGGATCGTTGTATATCAAAGTCCAAAATAAAGATTGGAGAAAAATGAAGAAGTCGTGGTCCAAAGATGAAGAATCTCTCAAAAACTTCAAGTGAAGAAATTCCTATTACGAAGAGAAGACCATAATTTCAAGAACGTCTCTCGAAGATTCGAAGTATGAAGTCGCTGCCAAATATCGGTCCGAGAAAGGTCTCAAATCGCGAACCAAGTTATGCCAAGATATGAACTTTCCGATATCCCGAGAAGCAGTTTTAAAAGATTTGGTCCTTTAGCTAACTATTGATTAAATCGTTCACCTTATTTTCGGACTAAATAACTATCGAAATAAGTCAAACAATGCATCCTCGTGATCATTCAAGACAAAAATAAAATATAAGAGATACACCTAGGAATAAGGGAGTCTAAGTGAATAATTGACCCACATGAGTTCGTGATAGTTTGCTAACTTATAATAACAATGATCTCGTTTTTAAGCTTGGTATGGGGAACGTGAAACTTGAGGATGATAAACGTTCATGGCCGCCAAAACCCAATGTAAGTTTTTAATTTCTTTACTTATTTCTATCTTTTATGTTTAAGTATTTAATAAAGGCCAAAGTGGGTTATTTATGATGGAAAATGTAAACCGTGCTTTAAAATTAATGCATTGCATGAGGGCATTGCAATGGTCAAGTGTAGGGGATTTAATAAGTGTGAAAACACTTATCCTTTTACCACTTATTTCCAATAATAACAAGACCAAAACGTGTGATTTATGTCGTAAAAGTCGGAATTATGCGTGGTTTGTGTTTTTATTGTGTTCTAGGACCTAAATATGAAAAAGGAAGAAAACACGGGCTTTCACGGGCTTTTTACTGAAGAAAACGGGAAAGGACGAAGTCAAAAGATCAAGAGTGCAAAAAGAACGGAAGTCCAAGACCCATTCTGAAGATTTATCGAAGAAAAAGTCAAAAGACGGAAGTTTAACGAAGTCAAAGAACTTAAGTCTAGTAGAAGAAGAAAATTAAAAAGACAAGTTCAAATCCCGAGACGACAAAGACGAAGAATTAAAGTCGAGTCGAGAAAACGTGAAGAAAGCAAGAGAGAAGATGCAACACATGCACTCCTTCCCTATAAATACCCTCCTAATAGTCATTAGGAGGGTAGTTAGAGTTTTTAGTTAATTTTTCACTTTTTAGTTTTTAGAGAGAGAAAGTCTTAAACTTTCTCTCACTAGTTCATCTTTTACTTTTAGTTTTTTTCAAGATTAACACTTTTGTATGCTTATTTCATTAATCAAAGTTCCATTTTAAGCTTTTATCTCTTAATCTCATTCTACTTTTCTTTGATTTAAGATTGATTTTGGTGTGATTATCATGTGATCCGTGTTGTTCTAATTGATTTCATGCTAAAAAGTTAATCTTTTGATCATTTTATAAGATTTCATTTGATTAAGCTTTAAGACTTTTGTGCTTATTGGCTTATTTTTATGATCATCTTATTTTTCTTATTAAAAAGTTTATAAAAAAGTTGATGTTTTTATTGTTAGATCCAAAAAGTTGTTTGATTTCGGGTTGATAAGTTGATTCTAGTGCTTATTTGATCCGGTTTAAGCATTGATTCGGGTTAGTGTTGTGATAAGCTCTCTAATATAGCTTATTTACTTACTAAACCGATTTCCACAATTTTAGGAGGTGGTTTAACCCCTTTTTCCGATTGGCACCTTTTCCCCGAGCGTCACCCCCCATATTCCGATTGAGCCCAATCGGAAGAGGGATTTGCTTTCCGATTGGCACCCATCTTCCCCTTTCCGATTGGTCCTTTACACTACATTCCGATTGGGATTAGTCCCCAATATTCCGATCAAGGTCTTGTGGTTTATTCCGATTGGGAGTATTTATATGTATTCCGATTGACACTCGTCCCTACATTCCGATTACTATACCTTTGCACTATTCCGATCTACCGATCGGAATACATTCCGATCGGGGGCTTCTTGTTGGCTTGTTTTGGTTCCTTTCGATATAACTTTCATATAGTCCCTTTTATTTTTCTGAAAATTTTCAAAGTATTAGTTTAATTTAGTAAGTTAGTATTTTTCATTGTCACCTTTTAAGCTTTATGCATTTATTTTTACTCGTCATCCAATTTAATCTTTTAAATTCCATTTTACTCAACGACACTTTAAATTCTCGCTATTAGATTAAAACAAATCAACCAAACCTTTGATCCACCAAAAGACGATTGAGTCGCACTTTAGACCGGTTTTCAATTCGAAAAGATTCGGACGATAATATTTTCATACCTAGCCAAAAGCGAAGTATTACTCCCCATACTAAACCATTACCGTGCCCTCACGCAATGCTAGAATTAAGTATCGTAGCACCTCCAAAATTCATTTTTATTTCTCTTTATTGAAATGAAAAACTAGCTACACTACTACTATTGCTACTACTTGTGTTTTAGACATAATGTATGATTTTCATCGCAAAATGGGACGTTTAGGTTCATAGAATAAGAACACGTGAATGCTTCGTTAGAAATAATTTCATCGTCCTCGATTTTCACCCTAATTCCATGCTAAGCGTGCAACGAGATCATTGTCATTATAAGTTAGTAATGCTAACACTACTCATATGCCTTAATCACGTACTTATCCTCCCATTATTCCTAAGTTGTATCTCTTATATTTTATGATGTCTTGAATGTTTCACGAGGATACATTGTTTGACTTATGCGATAATAGAGATTTAGGTCTAAAAATAGAGTCCTAACGGTGTAACTAAGACCATAAAATCAATAACCCCTCCTAATAGACAACGATGTTAAAAAATTAAGTCGACAAGAAGGATCGATAAACACGGTTTTATAACGGTTTTGAACATGAGACTTATTACCAAGACTTTTATACGCCCCCTAACGGAAGGGCCTTATTATCTTTGGTTTACCTCCATCTTTTATTCAACTTCGCCATGAAGCTTTTATTATGACTTCGGTCTTGCCTTCCCTTTTATTATCCGCCTCATAGGTGGTTTTATTAGCCAAAGACGTATATCCTCACGCTAAAGCGAATTTTGGATCTTTAAAGCTTCGAAGATTAAGGCTTGATTCACTTTCAATTTTGCATAGATTTTCGGCCTTGTGGGGCTTCAAATTGTTTGCTTGATTTAGGTGAGCACTTGAAATCTTATTATTGGGTGAAGCTTTTGATTATTAGGGTGCCAATACTTCAAAACCGTGACGCTGGCGAATCCTCAACGTCTTCCCAATTTAATTTCACGGAAGCTACTAGAAAAGACTAGAAACCCAACAATCCTAACTAAACCGCTAAGTCAATATTTATTAAGCAAAAAATATTTACATGCGAAGGGAGAATAAGCAAACAACGAGAACACATGAGTTTTTGAAAGAATACGAGTACTCTACGTTTAGCATAGTAACTTATAATTAACTCTATCATTTCTCATCCTCATTTAAGAGACTTAGCCTAATGTGTAGTTAAGGAATCAAAGCTAAGTGCTCAACACGCACGGTCGAGTCAAAAATTACTCTTATTCTCGCCATCGGAAAACCTATATTCGTGTCTTCAAACACTTATAAAACATGAGAAAATTTTTAAAATTTGGCCATTTTTAGCCTTATTTTGCAACAAAAACGATAAACAAAAAGATAAACTTTGGAAAGCGTGAAGGTTTAGCAAGGCAAGTATCTATTCACCCCCCATACTAAAGTTAAACATTGTCCTCAATGTTTCGAGTCTAGGGGTGCAAACGCCCCCATACTAGAGACGTAGTCGAATGCCTAATCTAGCATGGAAAGGGTGTAACCATTAAATCAATAGCCGTTTATGAAGTGTGCTAAAAACCTAAGGTTAGAACATCAAAGGATATATCATATGGATATTGAGAAATGTCTCCAAAGCAAACGATCGAGTGCTCCCATAAAACGAACATGAGAGGCTCCAATCGTGAAGATCATGATCATCTAAAAACCACAATTCACAAACAACCACGGAACAAAGGTTGGAAGGGCACAAATCCCCACACGTAAGCTACATTAGAAAGCGATAATATGTACATAGGATAAGCATGGGACTCCCCCACGAGGCTCCTCGTTTTTGATTACCGAGTCATGAGCTCGACTCGATCCCCTAAATACTAATTATCATTGGGGAAAGTGACTTGGTCGAGGTAGTTCAAGGATGGAACTTCCCCGCCAAAGTAGTGCTTCAACCTATGTCCATTCACCTTAAAGTTAGGACCATCATCTTGAGCTAGCTCGATGGTCCCATATGGAAACACTTGAGTCACGGTGAATGGACCGGACCAACGGGATTTCAATTTCCCGGAAAAGATTTTTAATCTTGAATTAAAAAGCAAAACTTGATCCCCAATGTTAAAAACCCGGTTTTTAATTTTAGAATCATGCAACTTTTTAGTTTTCTCTTTATAAATCAATGAATTTTCATAAGCAATATCCCTCAATTCATCCAATTCATTTAATTGCATTTTCTGGTGTTTTCCCGCGGTCTCCATGTCATCATTACAATGCTTTAGGGCCCAATAAGCCTTGTGTTCTAACTCGATAGGCAAATGACTATTCTTTCCATACACAAGCTTATAGGGAGTGCACCCAATGGGCGTCTTATGAGCGGTCCTAAAGGCCCATAAAGCATCGTCCAACTTATCCGACCAAGATTGTCGGTTTTCCCCAACGGATCTTTCCAAGATCCTCTTCAACGCTCGGTTTGAAACCTCGACTTGCCCACTCGTTTGTGGGTGATAAACCGTAGAAAGATGATGTGTAACCCCATATTTCCTTAGAACCCTTTCAAATTGGTCGTTACAAAAATGGGTTCCACGATCGCTTATGATAGCACGAGGGGTTCCAAACCGAGAAAACAATTGCTTCAAAAACTTGACTACCACACGAGCATCATTGGTGGGTAAGGCCTTGGCCTCCACCCACTTAGAAAGGTAGTCAACCGCAACGAGAATGTACTTATTACCACGAGATGATGGGAACGGCCCCATAAAGTCTATACCCCAAACGTCAAAGATCTCACATACTTGAATGATATTTTGTGGCATTTCATCTTTTTGTGAGGCTTTTCCTTGTCGTTGGCATGCATCACACGACTTCACAAGATCTTGTGTATCTCGGTAAATAGTAGGCCAAAAGAAGCCGGCATCAAACACCTTCTTAGTCGTGAGATTAGCACCATGGTGACCACCCGTGGGTTCCTCATGGCAAGCTCTAAGGATGTTAGAAGCTTCGGTGCCAAATACACAACGTCGGATGATTTGATCCGCACAAGTTCGAAACAAGTAAGGGTCGTTCCAAAAGTAGAACTTGACGTCACGAAAGAATTTTCGTTTCTGTTGAGTCGTCATACCCTTAATGATGAAGTTACCCGCATGGTAATTTGCAAAATCCGCAAACCATGGGGTGGAAGAATCAAGCTTAGAATTCACTACACCAAGTGTCTCGAGCGGAAATGTTTCGATGATTTCCTCGGGCTCGTAAACACTTTGGTGAGGATCTTCCAAACGAGAGAGATGGTCGGCCGCTAGATTCTCGGCTCCTTTTTTGTCAACGATTTTGTGATCAAATTCTTGAAGGAGGAGAATCCAACGAAGTAATCTAGGCTTAGCATCTTGCTTTGCCATGAGATACTTAATAGCCGAATGGTCCGTATACACTATGCATTTTGTCAAGACGAGATAAGGTCGGAACTTCTCAAATGCATACAACACGTCAAGGAACTCCTTTTCCGTTGTAGTGTATTTTAGTTGAGCCTCGGTCATCGTCTTGCTAGCATAGTGAATAGGCAAGAAGTGCTTATCATGACGTTGCCCCAAAACAGCCCCAATAGCGTAATCACTAGCATCACACATTAGTTCAAAGAGGAGGTTCCAATTGGGAGCAACAAGAATGGGAGCTTTGGTAAGTTTCCTCTTAAGGATCTCAAAGGCTCGTACACAATCTTCGTCAAAGACAAAACGTGCCTCTTTTTCAAGAAGATGTGTAATAGGTCGAGAAATCTTTCAAAAATCCTTGATGAATCGACGATAAAAGCCCGCGTGGCCTAGGAAACTCCTAACTACCTTAACGGTTTTGGGATGAGGTAATTTAGCGATGACGTCTACCTTAGCTTGATCTACCTCAATCCCCGCTTTCGAGACCTTGTGCCCTAAGACGATTCCACTCTTAACCATAAAATGACATTTTTCCCAATTGAGCACAAGGTTGGTTTCCTCACAACGTTTTAACATTCTCTCTAGATTCGACAAACACGAAGTGAAAGAATCACCAAACACGGAAAAGTCATCCATGAAGACTTCCATCGTCTTCTCGATCATATCATGAAAAATAGCCATCATGCACCTTTGAAAGGTTCCCGGTGCATTACAAAGTCCGAATGGCATTCTACGATAGGCAAACGTTCCATATGGACACGTAAACGTAGTTTTTTCTTGATCACGAGGATCAATGGGAATTTGGAAGTAACCGGAAAAACCATCTAAAAAGCAATAGAAATCGTTTCCCGCTAGACGCTCCAACATTTGATCCATGAAGGGCAAGGGAAAATGGTCTTTTCGAGTGGCTTCATTCAACTTTCGATAGTCAATGCACACTCTCCATCCGGTCACGAGTCTAGTGGGAATCAACTCGTTGGCATCGTTTGGCACAACGGTCATCCCTCCCTTTTTAGGGACACAATGAATAGGACTCACCCAAGGGCTATCGGAAATAGGGTAAATCATTCCCGCGTCAAGGAGTTTAAGGACCTCCTTTTTGATGACGTCGTGAATTTTGGGGTTCACCCTCCTTTGACTTTGGATTGTGGGCTTGAAATCCTCCTCCATTAAGATTTTGTGGGTACAAAACTTGGGATCAATCCCCTTAATGTCGGATAACTTCCACGCAATCGCCCCTTTGTGTTCCTTTAGAACATCGACAAGTGCGGTTTTTTCATCATTCGAAAGATCCTTCGCAATAATAACCGGCAACTTGTCGTCCTCCTCCAAATAGACATATTCGAGGTGAGGAGGTAAATCTTTCAACTCGAGAATAGGTGGTTCCTCAAGTGAAGATTTGGGCTCGATACTCATAACCTCCTCGGGTGGAGGAAATGGGAAATCGTTAAGAAAATCCTTGATAATCGAGAAGTCCTCATCGTTGTCGAGGTCTTCGTCACAAGTACGTGGAACATTGCATTCTTCCAACGTAAAACCACCACCTTCAAATGGAGTGAAAGTTGGTGTCGAATTATCAAGGATTGGATCTAACATAGTGGGATTGCCACTAGTTTCTTCATCACCAAACCCTAAAACTTCTTGTGAAAATTCCTCGCAAACCACGTCGATCATATCAACGAGGTTTATGGTAGCAACGGAATAAACATAAGAAAGTTGAGAATTTTGAGTTGCGTTTATAACAAGTTCCTCGTCGTTGAAACGTAAGGTGATCTTTCTAGCATGCACATCAATTAAAGCCATAGACGTATCTAAAAATGAACGACCTAAAATAAGAGGAACTTGAGGATCCGTGGGGATATCAACAACGATAAAGTCTACGGGATAGTAGAACTTCCCCACTTTCACAAAAACGTCTTCCGCCAAACCACATGCACGAATCGTGGAATGGTCGGCCAACTCAATAGACATTAGTGAAGGAGTAAGATTAGGAAGATTGAGCGACTTGAAGATTGCAAGTGGCATCAAATTAATGCTAGCACCAAGATCGGCCAAGGCATAGCATTCTTCCATATCTTGAATGGCACAAGGGATCAAAAATTTACCGGGATCACCGACTTTTTGAGGTATGCGATTAAGATAAACCGACGAACAACTAGACAATTGATGCAATTTCTCCTTGTTGTTCAACATACTCTTAAAGTTAGCGGCAAATCGAGGCATCATGACCAAAGCATCGGCGAAACTCACATTAAGGTGCAA
The DNA here is from genome assembly GCA_025667525.1 of Glebionis coronaria. Classification (NCBI taxonomy): domain Eukaryota; kingdom Viridiplantae; phylum Streptophyta; class Magnoliopsida; order Asterales; family Asteraceae; genus Glebionis; species Glebionis coronaria. Next base: position 73,723 of record JANFOE010002544.1, on the reverse strand, counting down.
CTCATGAAACATTTTCATAAAAAGCTCAAATTGGTAGTTGTCGCGCTCTTGTCGTTTCTCCTTCCTAAGTCTCGATGGGTAAGGAAAGGGTGGTGTGGGTTAGGGCATAGGCATAGCCTTTGGAATCTCGGGTTCCAAAGTTGGTAAAGGGTCGACCGTAGGTGTGGCATGAGCGGTACTTTGTGGGATTGAGATATGCTCCTTTTCGACCACCACCTCGGGTTGTTCCTCAATTTCCTCCACCGTTGGAGTAATTGGTTGAGGAGTCGGTTCTTTAAGTGTCTTACCACTTCGTGTGGTAATCACTTTCATCTCTCCCTTCGGGTTTGAAACGGTGTTACTAGGTAGACCACTCGAAGTAGAGGCTTTGTTTCCCATGACGGCTTCTAAAATGGCATTAAGCTTAGCATCTTGACTATTAAACTTAAGATCTTGACTAGCGGCTTTTTGGTCAATTCTTTGTTCAAGCCTAGCATGACTTTGTTCAATTTTATTGTTTTGACCTCTAATTTGATTAGCAAAATCATTTTTCAACTCATTTCTCATGTTAAGATTTTCCTTCACAAAATTAGCTAACTCCTTGGTGTTTTTAGCCGTGTCCCTAGCTTGACTAGCCAATTGCTCTTGAATGTTTTCCAAAATCTTATCATTTGCCGTGGCGTAATTCAAAAAGTCCATTGGAAGTTCTTTAGTGTAAACATTTTGAAGACCTTGACTCGTGTTTTGAAAATTACGGTTTTGGTTTTGATTTTGCAATTGGCTACTAGTTCCTTGATTCCCATAGTTGTTATTACCCTTAAAATTGTTCCTTTGATTGCTTTGGTAACCAACTTGATGGTTTCGATAATTGTTAGCATTTTGATTTGGTGGAAAACCCGGTGGAGTCAATTGATTAGTGCGAGGAACTTGACCGTTTTGGTTACAAGTTCCCGCGGCCGCGAAGGCACTCGAAGTGTTACCACCGTTGGTAATGCACTCGGAATAATAGTGAGCTCCACCACAATACATACAAGAAACCTCAACCGCTTTAGCCGTAGCGGTAGTGGGTTGTTCACCAACTTTAAACTCAATTAACAATCCTTTCAACTTATCAAAAATCTTGTTCTCCAAATTAGCCTCGATTTGGCAAGCATCAACGGTGTATGACAATGAAGGCGAAGGCGAAGACGAAGTCTTACGAACACTCGACGTGCTACGAGAACTATAGACCTTAGACCTATTCTCAATGATAAATAATGCTTCCTCGACCGTCTTACACAAAAAATTACCACCCGCGGTGGCATTAAGATAATCACGCTCATGATCGTTCAAGCCATTGTAAAACGTGTCAATTTGATGCAAGTCGGAAAAACCATGATGAGGACATTCGTGCAACATTTCCTTAAACCTATTCCAAGCCGTTGAAAAACTCTCATTATACTCTTGTGAAAACTTTGAAATCTCGTTTTTCAAGTGCGTAGTCTTAGAGGGCGGAAAAAATTGGTTCACGAATTTTGAAACGAGATCCTTCCACGTCAATATAGAATTGGGTGGCTCTTTCTCTAACCAAATTTTTGCGGGCCCCGCTAAGGAATACGGAAAAAGCATCATCTTAATCGAGTCGTTTGAGACGTCCTTAAACTTGCATGTGGCGGTGAGACGATTAAATTGGCGAATGTGGTTATGAGGGTTGTCCTTTTCGTCACCTCGAAACTTGTTGTTTTGAATCATGGACAACAAACCCGTCTAAACCTCAAAATTCTCCGCAAGGATAGCGGGAATCACAATCGCTTCTCCATAACCCTCGGTGGGTGCTTGAAGCAACTCCATCATAGGTCGATTAGCCATGGGTGCTTCTTTCACTACAATGGGTTCGTCAATAGGAGACTCCTCACTAGAAGGAGTGATTGATTTGTTTCTTCGTTTACGAGCACGTCTTGCTTTAGAGCGAGTTTGCATAAACGTCACGTACAACGAGAAGGCGAGCAAAGAATATTCTTTTTGGTGTTTTTACTTTTTCAATTTTTTTTGTGGTTTTTGATTGTTTTTACTTTTTTTGGATTTTTGGAATGTATTAGGTAGACCAAAATCTACAAATCTCCTCCTTAATCAAATCTCTTGATTAAAGAAGCCTCAAGGAATGAAAACGATCACGTGAAGTGAACGCCTTCGATGACTTTAGAACGATGGTGGAACACCTAATCGTTCAAGAGGGTTTAATCAATAGAAACCAAGAAAATATATATGATACTTAGTAATACTTTGGGCGGCAAAACCCTCGATTAGCTTTCAAAATCAAAATACGCACAAGCAAGCGGAGGAAACGAGGCGGCGCGAAGCACTTAAGAGCCTTTTTCCTTTAGGTCGTGAAATACAACCGCCTTATACCCACCTTATAGTTTGTATTTTTCAAAATCGAGCTTCACGAAAGTATTTATCTATTTTTGCCTTTTTCTTTGGTTTGAGATTCGAATACAATGATTGGGTAATAACACACATCCTAACAACACCCTAATAAGTGTATAACACAGATTTAAACACAAGATTCTTGTCATATAAGCCAACTTAATCCTTAAACCAAACACCCCTTTAAATCTGAAATATGAACTTTTTCAAACAAAACCTTAACAAAACTCAAGAAAACTGATTCCTAAGCTATCTAACATGCATCAACACCTAAAATAAGCAATATCAGTCAATAAAACAACACTTAAACCAACTTGCATACAATTTCACTCCAAATCACATGAATATCAGATCTTTGAAAACTAAATAAGGAAATAAGGTGCTACCTTGTTGGGCCTACATCCAGGCCCAACAGTGACTGCTATGTCACCTCCCACAAGCTGGTGGCTTGTGCTGAACCTTGAACAAGTAAGTAAGAGTAGAGAGTGATGGTGGTGGTCACTGTTGACACACACACCCAATATGCCTTTTAAGATGATTTGAGCTTTGGAACCTGCTAAGAAAGAAGGTAAACAAGATTGTTGTTCACAAAACAAATAAGCTATAAGCCAGCTTATCACCTAAGCTGCCTATGGCTTATTTGACAAATAAAACTGATTTTGAAATATTTTTTTGAAAATTTTACTAACAACTAAATCAACAAGGGCTTTAATCCTCACTTAAGCTTGATAATCAACAAGATTATCAGGCTTATATGACCAGCTTAAAACACTTGGACGAATTTCTAAAATATAAAAGCTTAAGTCCAAACAGAAACTTAAAATGAAACTTTAACTTGGAAAAGTAAAAATGCAAGAAATGTAAATGGGCTCTTTCTTTCTCGTCACAAACTCAGTACCAATTCATTTCATAAAATAAATATGGTCTTACAAGGTCTTGACCAAGGAGAAGAAAAAAGAACAAAAAAACTGAAATGTCCTATGTGCCTTTATATAGAGGCTACAATTGATTCTAGAAGCAAAAGGAAACTTAAACCCTAATATCATGAACTTCCTCTATTGCCCTTGGAGATTCTTCAGCATATGCCATTTTTTGAATTTTTGTAAAGAGCCCATGTGATGATCCTTGGATGTATGTGGGATGTCAGCTATGTTTTCTTGATCTTGATCGTTTGTAGACTCCTTTGGGGCCAAGAAATGAAGGAGAGTCGTTGGATGGACTGGAGAATTTTGTTTTCTTCTCCTTTGTGGGGCAGGGGAGGGTTGGAGAGACACATGGGAGGGGATGGTGACGTTTTGGGGAGGTGGGATGTGATTAGGGTGTAGTTAATTATCAATCTGGAAAAGTTGGATCAATACCCCTTTGTTTTTAGCTGGATTGAAGCTGGGTTGGATTAGGGTTCGAGGGGGATTAAGAGTTGGTTTTAATCCATTTTGGGAAAACAAGTTTTCAAATGAGGTGTTTAGTGGGAAAACACTTTGACTAATTGACCAGGTTTATTAAATAAACATGGTTGGGTGGGTAACGGGTTTGGTTGGGTAGTTGGGTAAGGGTTTGGGTATATGGGTGGGTTATGCTGAGGTGTCACATTCTGGTTGGGGGATGAAGTTTGGTTGTCTTGGCAGTTTGGCCCCCTCAAGGTTCTTCTTTCTTTCATCTTGTATAAAACAGCAATAAACTCCAATTCCTTTGTAAATAAGTTTGGTCATTTGGCAATTTTGGCACAAAAACTTTATAAGCTTTAAACAAGGACTAAACATGTAAATTCTTCAATATTCAAGGGCTGTTTTTGACATGTCTTCATACTTTAAGGCTTTGACTTGTTTGTTGACTTCTTGAAGGACCATTATTGACAATTTAGTTTTGTTGAGGGACTAAATTTGCCAATTCTTCAAAGTTAAGGGTCCTTTTTGTAATTATGACAAACTTTAGGGACCAAACTTGTAATTATGAAGATACAAGGGTATAAAGTGTCAATTCTTCAAACTTGGAGGACTAATATTCATAATTCTTCAAATCTTCAAGGGTTTTCTTTGGAAAATTCTTCATTAGGGCTTGGTTCATCGTGCGGCTTCGTTTCCCGTGTTCGTTTTTGCATGATTCTTGTGATCTTTTGTCATTTTCTCAATATCCGTACCTAAAATACACAAGCATTAAACACAAGCATATATTTGGGTATTTTGATGATATTTAATGCATTTTAAGCCCTATTTGGAAGATGAGACTATGTATAAAAGCAGTCTCATCACGTTGTATGTAGCAGAACAACATGCTAGAGAAGATCTTGGCCCTATGTTCAAATTGCAGAAGGATTTGATAATGAAGGAGAATGAACGGAAGGAGCAAGAGTTTGATACATAGGTTGTTTCACTTTAAAAAGCCGAAAATATGGTTGCCAAAAGTTATGCACCTTAAGCATTTTGGTCGTAGTGTAAGAACAAAATCCATAAATGCTGGAATAAAATTGTTATGTTTCTGCCTGATGCAAGAGATGGTTACACGAATGTTATGAAGAATTAAGTGCCTACCTACATAAACCCAATAGAGGTAAGAATTTTATTTCCTAAGCTATTACTGAATAAAAAAGAATTATACGTGTTTACACATCACAAAATTTCTGTGAGTTTTGGATTAGGTTTATAAACTACCGAGATACATGAATTAAGTAAGTTTGGTAATTTGTTTCCATGATAACCCATGTATATCATAATAATCGTTTTAAATTATGGTTTTTTGAATAATTGTAAAATTTATTTGACATAGGTTTATGATTTTGGGTGTTTTGGTTATTATCCTGCTTCTATTAAATTTTTTATCTAGGAGGAGATTCCTCTTGCACCAAAAGTTGCTTGTGTAGGATTGGAGATTTGAGTTGTTGGTAACGATAGTAGAGAAAAGGTATAATATATGATTTTAATTTTTCTAGAAATTATGATTATATATGGTTTAAGTGGAGCCATGTGTTTTCATCACCTCAAACTAAATGATGTTTCTTATTGCGGTCCGTAAATGCTTGACACTCGCTCTTCATTTTTAGCTCATTGTATAACATTCATCGTGAATGTGTTATTTATTATTTGGTCTATATTTTCAAATTTCTATATAAAACACCAAGAAAGGATTATATACCTTCACATGTGTTTCCAAAGAAATTGGGTGCATATAGTTTGCTATAATACACTATATTTAAAAGTGTTAATATCTGAAACAAGAAAGCCATTATGAGGCCTTTAGAAGAGAATAAACAAATAATCGAAGAAATTACTGTAATAGGATGACCATAAGGAGATATATAAAATGTACAATTATGCTCATGTAAAAATGGCATGTCAAAGTTCTTTCTTAAACAAACTCTAAAGCCCGTTCCAGACGTAGACTTGAGGCTCATTTTCCCACCTTATAAAAAAGGAGTAAATTTAATTAGTATATTTGGCTAGGGTCTTGTATGTATGGGTCATACGCTGAAAAAGATATGAAGGATTTTAAATGTTAAAGATATGAAATCGACTCTGGAATACTGAGAATTAAATGAGGGATTTCAAACAAGATGTTCTTATTTCTTAACACCTGTATAAAATATTCTGCGATTTTGACACGAATTAAATATATAATGTGTATTGGGTTGTGTGATTTTGATGCAGATACCATGAAACACTCTACGTCCACGGTTTTAAAAACTGATCGAACCGATCGGGACCGTATTAGAACAAAGATTGATTTGGTTTAAAGGTTTGGACCGATGACTGGGATAAAATGTTTGGTCAAGCTCGAGTCAGGCCTGGTTCGTTGGTCTGGTTTGGTATAAAAAACTTACTAATCGATTTTGCGTAAGACATAATCAGACCTGACCGACAGAAGACAATCAATGACTTTGTTGTAAAATGTCACACATGTCGCAAGTGGAGGAAACTCGAAAGTGAAGAACAGTTTAAGGAGTTCAGATCTGAACACACCAAAGATCGGTTTAACTATAATAAACTCTCCGGGTCACCTGCGATAATACCACCAATCATCAACAATGATTCGTCTCGAGTGTGGGCTATGATTCGTTTGGAATGAATGTAACTTTTATGTTACATTTTTTAATTAAAAATTTATCTTACTGATTAGGACACTAAGGTGGGGAAAAAATGTTACAGTATAACTTAATAAGGTCTTCCATTTTGCTAACATTGAATCCATTTTATACAAATATACTTCAAAGCTATTCACGTTGTACTAAGGATTTATGTAGTTTTATCCATTTTAAGTGTTCTCTATTGATGTTTCCTATTGCAGCCCTTAACATTCAAGACGTTGAGTTAGTTCTTAAGTCAGATGGGATATTTTTCGCCTCTGTTGATCTGGAGGTAACGGGGCAAGGATATTCTTGAAATGATCATTAAAACTTACATATAGGTAGGGTCGTCACACATTGTCGATATACGATGTACATTGTAAGCCCATCTCATATGAATATACATATGTGCATTTTTAAGATTATAAATGGTTTTAGAATTATCAGTTTTGTGTTTGATCGTGTTTGTGCATATGCAAAAGTTAATCAAACTATGATACGTGAACTATTTTGCAGATATCAAGAGGTACTTGAGAACACTATCAAGAATATTGGTATGGAAAAATTTATATGCAAAGAGGTACAAGATTGTGTTTACCATTAAAACTACTTCTACATCACCTATTCCTATAAAGTATATGTTTACAAATTGAGAGAAACGCAGACTATGAATATACATATGTGCATTTTTAAGATTATAAATGGTTTTAGAATTATCAGTTTTGTGTTTGATCGTGTTTGTGCATATGCAAAAGTTAATCAAACTATGATACGCGAACTATTTTGCAGATATCAAGAGGTACTTGAGAACACTATCAAGAATATTGGTATGGAAAAATTTATATGCAAAGAGGTACAAGATTGTGTTTACCATTAAAACTACTTCTACATCACCTATTCCTATAAAGTATATGTTTACAAATTGAGAGAAACGCAGACTATGAAGACTATTCCCATCAGTTTGTTGTACTTATGGTTATAGGGTTATCAAGACTTCCGCCTCAGAAGCAAAAATCGTATTTCCAGATTCTATCTCACATGGTTAATGTTTGTTTGTTTTCCTTTTTTTGTACTTGATATCGTTGTACTTTATTTGTATGTGTATTAACATGTAGTTGCTGAGGCATTGACAATGAGAAAAATGGTAACAAACATTCTGTTTATCTTGGTCTTGCCAACAGAATTCACATACTACTTTTTTTAAGCAAATTAAGCTTTCATAATTTCAACGATTGAAATGTGAGAAAAAAATTAGAGTTTAATGTGGATTAATCATATGTTTTACTAGATCCACCGCTTAAGTTTATAAAAAAAAACTGAAAGTGCCTGTGCCAGAAGTTACTGGATCCACCGCCTAAGTTTTTTTTACTCGCGTGTGCAGATAGTAGAGGGCAGCTTACAATAACCACTACAAGTAAGTTTTGGATGTTATAGGGGCGGGTCCATTGGGTTTGGATGTTACAATAATCTAATTTTTTACGGTGGTTAGTCGGGTTACAGGGGCGGGTCCATCGGGTTTATAAAAAGTAAAAACTAACCTGCCAACTGGCGCTATAAACAATCAGATAATTGGGTTGCTGGTTGGTCGAGTTTTGTCACTAAGATTATTGGGTTGAAAGCTAATGACACTACAAAATTTGGCCTAAAAAGCACCACATAACTTGGTTCACCAAAGAAGCAAGTAAATAGAAGATTGTTAACAAACCTTAATTTGAAGCATGCTTAATATGTATGAATAAGATTGTCATATTTTTGTAGAGTTTATGAGGCTGTGCATCTCACTTTGCTTTTGAGTTGGTTGATATATGGCCAAACAAAGTGAATACAACATGGTCCGAAAACCAAGTTGAACTTGTCCTGCTCTTTTTTGTTTTGTTTCCTTTCATTACGGCTCATCATCATGTTCAGGTTTTTATGATCCGAGAACCATGTACAAAACGCACACCTAAACACAATCCAGGTTGTATAAGATTTAGGTTGTCCTAATTGTGTACCTTTTGAAAAATTTGTAGGAGATTTGAAGGCTTTTGATTGCCTGATGCAATTACTTACGTCTACGTAATGTAAAGTGCCAGGAAAAAAACAATGCAAAGAGATAAATTAACGACAGAGAATGGTCAAAGAGGCCAAGAAAGAAATATAATTGTTACTGGTTAGCTTTTTTCTTATCAATCACTCGAAGATTACAAAGACTAAGGTTCAGGAGTTTGAAGCAAGAAACCATAAGGCTTTAAAGATATTGACGGATTTCCATATCTGTATTCCTGATTACTCATCAACCAGACTACATTTTTTGTTCACGCCATGTTGTAAGTTTTTTATGTGTGGTTTGATCAGATAAGATAATACAAAAAAGTTGGTATAAGTATGCCTTATAGCTCATAACTTATTGTATCCAACTGAAAAGCATCAAAAAGCCACCTTGATTCAGGGGGTCGGGGATGATCAAAGAACATGATGAACATTGTTAGTTCTAGTGAGAGAAAGTTAGAGAGAGGTGAAGGAAAGTGTGTGTTTTATTTCAAGTGAAATGAAAACAAATAAAAATACACTAAACTTCCATACCCCCATGGAGAGTCATGGGGGTATTTATAGGCCTAACTTAACTATACTATCCCTTGACTACAACTTTAGTCCCTGCGTATAGCAAAAGGAATATTTCTAGTCAAACTCACGTGAAAGGCGCCAACTTACCAAAAAGTAAGTCTAACAATCTCCCTCCAAGATGGTGACTCACGTGAGTTGGTTACAATGTTTCCTACAAGCAAAAATAAAGAAAAATAATAAACGTGAATTCCAGCATTTCTTGAGACAGTCTTCAACGACCTTCATCTTCTTGAATACTCCAGCTCTATTTCTCCACCTTGTAGAATCTAGTTGAGTTTTACTCCCTTTCAATTAGAAGGCCTTTCATTAAACAAGCAGTAAAGACTGCTCCCTCTCAAACAGATCCTATAGAGGAAATATGTGGGAGGTGATAACGTCATCAACATTTTCTCGCAATTTGAAGCAATCCCAGTCTTGATTCTATGATAGATTACCAGAAGTACACACTCTATCCCGAAAATGAAGTAAAATCGTAGCACCAGAGTCAATTAAGTCCCGGAAATGCACATTTCTCCTGACAGGACAGTGATGATATAAAGTTGCCACATCAAAGTCATTTAAGTCCCGAATGTAGACAACTTATCCCTTTATGTAGAAACGGTAACACCAAAGTCAAGTGACCCCGCATGTACACATTTCTCCCTCCAAGATGATACCTATTAAGGGAATCATCCTTCATGTGTGTACGTGGTATGCCAACTGGAACCGCTTACTTAGTAACCATTACTATGTGAGAAGATGTCAACAAAAATCTCTCTAAACAAAAATTTCTCTCTTGATCACCCCGAACTGAATCCCCTTATCAATTCTGTTAGCAATTGATAGTGACCACTGATGAAGATAACCCGATAATACTAACTTGAAACTGACGTAGAATTTCCTAAACTTGAACTTAAGCTTGCACTATTGTAGAATGAAGAGCGATGTAGAGAAGTCTTAAACGTACCCTATACCAAAAGGCGGTATAAAAAAGGTACAACTTCTCTAAAGTACCCTATACCAAAACAGGCGGTATAAGAAAAGGTACTACACCACTTGAAGATATCCACAACTGCAAGTGCGTGTGACACTGAGAACCGCAACGAAGCTCCTAAAAAATGATTGTTATCCATGTCGTCATCCATCCTCCCCTTGACACTGGAAACTAGATACTTCAAGTCTTATTCATAACCGTATATGTTGGATCCACTAGATGTGGATCTTGCAGCCTGTCAGGAACGGTGAACGACTTCTGTAATCACAAGTCTATTCACAGAGAGACTCTATACACAATATAAGTGCGTAATACAAATACTATAAAGAAGAACAGAATAACTATAATGACTTGATCCTTTTCTAAGGATTTATAATATTAATGATCACTAGAATTACGTTTGATGAAGGTGTGTCTAACCCTTCTGCCTAAGGTTCCTTTTATGCTACAAGGAAACCCTAATACATCATTAAAAAAAACGTGTAAAACTGATATGCATATCCTTTCCTAACATATCTCATGCATATCCTAACAGAATAAGAACTAAATAATAAAGTTTGACTTTAACTAAGACCAGGAGCACGACTTGCTCCTACTACTACTATGACCAGGAGGAACTACATACCTCCTAGTCTACCTATTACAAATAACTATTCCAATGGTCCTAACAATCCTCCCCTAAACTTGAATTTGACCTGTTGAGTTCAAGTTTCCTGGTAAAACGTGCAATAAAGCTTGAGGATTGGAGCAGCAAAAGAAACAGCAGCAACAGCAAGATAAGAAACATAAGAACTGCCGCAACATGGAACACTAGAAGCTTCTCCAAAGCTTGAAACGAATCAGCATCGTGTTGAATCTTTACAGCAACATGAGCAGATTTGATGAGCCTTTACCAAGTAGCTGCTCTCTCTTGGGCTAGCAAGTCTTTCTGGTTGAATAAGCATCACCCTGGGAGACCCGAACCCAGCCTAACTCTTAGAACGTGAATCAATGGTGAGTGGGAGTACCCTGATGATTTTAGGTAAACCATCACAGCCGTCAACGGATTTGAGATGTCTTTACCAAAAGCCGTACCCTTCTGGACTCGCCAACTCTTAGCAATGAAGCATCGGTGAGTTGAAAACCTATAGCTTTGAGCAAGCTATTATAGCTATCAACGGATTTGATAAAATCTTTACCAAGAGTCGTACCCCCTTGGATTAGCCACTTTTCAGTCTAGGACCAAGGCAAGTGAAAACCATCTAGTTTTGGGTAACCTGGCAACCATCAACGGATTTGAGAATCACACCAGGAGCCGTACCCTCAAGGTGAATCAACTCTTTCTTGTCTGTGAGACATGGTGAGTTGAGGACAATTTGTTGTGTGGACCAAGTCCAACACCGGATGAAACACCAAACCAGCACAAGTGTGAATCAGCAACAGGAACCCAATGTTTTGAAACAGTATAAGCAGATGGTATATTATTCATAAGTGTAAAATTCATGATTTGTTTAAAGTATAAGCAGATATTATATAAAAAGTATTTTTTTTAACTAGAACAAATGGAAGTCACCAATCACTATACATATTGGTGAAAAAAATTGCAGTATTAATAGATGAACATAAAACACAAAAAATAAAAACTTACAAACCAACCCATCACATACCAGACGCAGCCACCTTCTCAGTTTGCAGGCGAGCTTGTATCCCTTCCACCATTGTAGTTGCCATAGAAGTCTCATTCCCGGAAGGGGCATTGGAAATCTGCAAGTGACAAGCAAGCATGGCCTCCATCGAAGCAATAGTCAATGGATAGTCCAGATCCGTGAGCATGAATACCATAGCACCAGACTCCAAATCCAAGACATGCACCCTATAACCGACATATAACTTCCATCTCTTGATAACCCAGGTTGGCTGGTCCTTCCAGACACCAGAAAGTGGAGCATGTGGAGGGGAATCAAGCATCATTTTCAAATCAGCCCACATTATCAGACCAGACCAGGAGGGGACTTCACTAGGATGAGGAGGCATACCAGCATCCACAAACCCATACAACGACATAAGATCTTTACGATCCTCCCAAGACAAAATACCTTGCAAACCCGAAGCATAACGAACATAACCATCACTAATGGTAATCCTATGGGTGAAAGTACCAGGAATAGTCGTGGAAGGCTTAACCGTCCTACCAGTAAGAGACCCAGTACCCAATGGCAATTCTGAGTCACTATCGGAGGCTGCATCAATAAGATTTTCGGGAGCACGCTTCTCATAAGGAACAGACTTGCCACGTCTAGCACGTCCAGCCAACTGCTTGCGGATGGAACGACGAGGAGTGGGAGTACCAGACGAGGGTTCAACCTTTACCTTCGCAACAGGAATAGGATTAGCAGAAGTAGAATCAATACCTTGTCCAACCAAAGGATCAACAGGAGCTGCACCAGAAGAAGGAATAGGTTGAGGACCAGTCACGGGTGGTGATGGTTGTGCCATAGCAGGAGTAGCAGTGGTGGTGGTAGTGGTAGGACCCAAAGATGAAATAGGAGGAGCAACCGAAGGTGTAGATGTGGTACCAGTAGTAGAAACATCAACAACCGATGGAATACCAGTAGAACCAAGAGGAACATCAGATGAAGAACCAGGAGCAACAACAGGTTAAGAAGTAGGAACCACTCGTGGAGGAGGACGATAGATGAAACGCTCCGGAACCGGTGTACTCTGACGCTTGATCATTCGTTCATATAGAGCCTTAAGCTCATCAAAAGACAATGCCTGAACCCGTTCCCATGTCCAACCAACAGTAAAATGAGCAGCCGACTGATACTTGGCATACCTCTGCATTAACTTTTTCTCCTTGGTTCTCGTCAAAGGCTTGTTCTTACGCTTTTCACGCAGTTGAGCAGCAAGCGCTAATTGTTGCTTACGCTTTAACACCATAGCTCGAGGAATACAATTCTGCTCATTCACATCAGAACCCAAGAGATCAGTAAACTACGAATAATCCGAGGTAAGAATAGTAATCACCCGCATCCAATCGCTATCATCCCAATGCATAGCATCATGCTGCAACTGTTCACGTCTTTGCTTCTGAAGAGCTTCCTCCCCAGCCCTTGCAGCTTGGTCAATTTCCGCTTGCAGTCTTTGCGCAGCCTCCTCACCCAACCTATCTTCCTCAAGTTGTCTGCGAGTACGCTTGCGAGGGGGTGAGGGAGCAGCAGTCATAGGGGCTTTCCCCTTTGGATCATGAGACGGTCCAGCAGTTGGACCAACAGTAGTACCAGCAACATCTTCCTTTGGTGTAGGGGTAGCAGCAGGAGGAGGGATGCTTGAAGAAGTAGGAGGAACTGGCAGATCATCATATGACTTATCAGCAAACGCAGCCTTCGCCAACAAATTCAAGCCATCCTCCACAAGATCTTCAACCTCCTCATCAGAATCAGACTGAACCACACGCTTCTTCCTTCTTCGCTGCTGTGTCTCCAAAGATTTAATCCGGTCAGCCATGGGAAGAAAAAATTCCCTGGTAAGCTTACGATGTTGATTCAAATCCGCCTCCAAGGAAAGAATCCTTTCATGGTACCTGTGCATGAGATCAAGCAAAGAAGTCAGTGTAGTAGGCTCCTCCGTTTTCCTACCAAGAGGACTTGGGTCAGGGAAGGCTTCATTGGAACCAGAAGCAATAAAGGGGTCATCATGATGAGCACGAGAACCAGAGGGCTTATCAGAAGAGTGAGGGACAGGACTAGGAGGGGGGTATCCACAAATGGAGACTAATGTGGCATCGAAGAGGGGGCAGCCTTGGAAGTGGATGGCCTTTCAACCACCACTTCCTCAACCGGCTCTTCCACAACCACATTAGGTGCACCACCAGCAGGATGCTCCTCCTCCATTGGGTCATCACCTAATGGAGGTTCCTCCTCGGCTTGGACAGCCGGAGGAACAACATCAGGAGGACCTTGGGCAAGGCCCAGCATCGCATTAGTAAGGGGCCTCCAATCCCCGCGAAACCCATGAGACATATTGTAGTAAACTTTAGCAGTAAGCTTGGGGGTCTCATACTCCTCCCTATCACGAGGTAAACACACAAGTATCTGCTGTAAAAACCTAGGATACATTAAAAATTTATTCCTAGAACCGGTACTAGATAGATTGCTAACCAACCCATCAAACAAATAGCGAGAGAAATTAAACACCCTACCCTGTGCTATGCAGATCAGACCAGTAGCCAAAGGAGTGGGAAAAGCATCCCAACTCCCGGACTTGGGGCTTAAACAATGAATCAAAAAGTGCACTAGAAGCTTCCACTGGGGGGAAAACCTATTCTTTTGGAAGTTAAACTTCCCCCGATGGTTATACCCAATAAAAGCCATCCCCTCCAAAACCTCAGCATTGGGATGGAAACAACACCACCTTCATCTTGAAGATGAAGGGAACTCCTAATAGAAGCTTCAGTAACCACATAAGAACATCCATCAATGGTAGCATGGAGTTCACGTGAACGACCAACCACAGCCACAAGTGTAGCAGAATCCCAAAACTGGCGAATCACACTATCATAAACAATGGGGCACACGGTAAAAGCATACCTGAGGTTAGAAGCCTCAATAAACTCCAGAATTTCTGTGAATTCATCACGTTTAGGACCATCTCCTAGATAAGCGACCTTGTTGTGAGCGGGTTGGTAGACCAAAGCAGCCATTGATGTTGATTAGAAGTGATGGAAGTGGATTTGTTAGGGTTTGAGAGAGTAGGAGCGTGTGTGTGTGTGATATGATTGTGATGAATGAGTCAAAGGGGGTAATTGACCATAAATAATGGTCTAGTAACTGTTCATTGACCCCTAATAATGTGGGTTACCCTTTCAAATTAGGCAGTTAATGCAAAGTAACCACTTGCCCCTTATAACATTATTTGCAAATCCCAATTTACCAAAGTTAAATAAGAGGATATATACCAGAATTTGCGTGCGTTGACAAAAAGTCAAAACACATAAAGGTCAACACTAGAAGCATAATGTGGTCAACAGAAGTCAATGAAGTGAACAGTGACCCAAACCAAGACTAGAAGCCAACCAGCACTTGACAAAGAAGGATTTTTATCCACCAGAAGCCAACCAAAAATGACTAGAATCCAACCATTAAGGAAGTCAACCACCAGAAGTGAGCAAAATCCTCCACTAGGAGTAACACACACCACAAGAACCCATTCAATCGGTTGTTAAAATCTACCAATATGTTAATCTGTGCAAGTAAATATGTACACGAAGCCTCCCCTCAATCCTAGGTCTCAAGGATTGACCATCCCAATGTGAACCACCAAGTGGTTGAACCGAGGACCATCAAAGGCTTTAGTCAACAGATCAGCAACATTATCATCCGTATGAACCTTAAGAACCTATATCAACTTCTTCTCATTGGCATCCCGTATAAAATGGTGCCGAATTTCAATATGTTTTGTACGTTGATGAAACACAGGATTCTTCACAATGCATATAGTGCTTTGGTTGTCAATGAAAATTTTGGTGTTCATAAAATTGAACCCATAATCCAGCATCTGATTTTGGATCCACAAAACATGTCCACAACAACTAGCAGCAGCTACGTATTCAGCTTCGGTTGAAGAAGTAGCTACAATCGTCTGTTTCTTGCATTGCCATGAAAGAAGTCTTCGACCCAAAAACTGACAACCACCAGTAGTAGATTTTCTGTCATTATTAGCACCTGCATAGTCACTATCACTATATGCTTCAAGAACAAAAGGTGATTCTCTAGGATACCACAAGCCTAGCTTGGGTTGAGCCTTGATGTACTTGAAAATCTTCTTGACTGCATTCAAGTTAGAAACGTTGGAGCCACCTGATGTCTAGAACAAGCACTTACTGCAAACATGATATCCAGACGTGATGCAGTCAAATACATGAGTGAGCCAATCATAGACCTGTACATGTGAACATTTACCGGAGGATCTGGCTCATTCTTGAGTTTGACTTTAGCAACTTCATAAGGTGTTGCTGCTGGTCTAAGAGGATCCATATCAAACTTCTGAAGGATCTCATGAACATACTTATCTTGACTTATGAAGATTCCATCCGACTGTTGCTTGACTTGAAGACCAAGGAAAAATGTAAGCTCTCCCATAGCACTCATCTGAAATTCGCCCTTCATCAGTTGTTCAAACTCATCACACCATTCTTTTTTAGTAGAACCAAAAATAATATCGTCCACATACACCTGAACAAGGATAATGTCCTTGGTATTCCTCTTAAGAAATAGTGTTTTGTCAATTGTGCCTCTTCTATAGCCATGTTTCAACAAGAAAGTTGAGATACGCTCATACCAAGCTCTAGGAGCCTGATGAAGTCCATAAAGAGCTTTGACCACCTTGTAAACTTTCTTGGGATGAAGTGGATCGACAAAGCCCTTAGGTTGAGTGACATAAACTTCCTCATCAATCTTGCCATAGAGAAATGCACTCTTGACATCCATTTGAAAAACTATAAAGCCCACATAAGAAGCAAAATCCAAAAACAGATGAATGGCCTCAATCCTAGCAACAGGAGCAAAAACTTCAGTGTAGTCAATGCCTTCAAGTTGTGTATGACCCTGTACAACCAACCTCGCCTTATTTCTTACCACAATACCCCGTGCATCTTTCTTGTTTTTGAGAATCCACTTGGTTCCAATTGCTGTCTTTTCATCCGGCAAGTCAACTAGGATCCAAACATTCTGAAACAAGAATTGCTGCATCTCCTCCTGCATAGCTTCCACCCAACTTTGATCCTCAAGAGCATGAGAGACTGATCTAGGTTCCACCTGTGAAAGAAAACAAGCAAACAAACAATGTTGAAAGTCCGTATGATTATTACGCTTTTGATCCTCAATATAGCTCACAAGAGCATGATGATCAGACGTGGCCTTCTTGTGCATTCTATGAGTCTTGACAGTAGAACCAGGATCTCCAATGATTTGAGTAGTAGGATGATCTTTGTGTGACTGCAACACTGGATTGGAAGCTACTTCTACTTCTGGTGCCAAGTTATTAAGATCCCCAACAAAGTCATCATCATATGAAGTAGAGTTGAAAATACCATCTATTGGTTGCTTATGAATATCATCCAGCTTGGTAGAAGACTTCTTTTGATAGTTCCCTAGGTCAGAAGGACTTGAGAATCTAGTATGGGAAGTAGAATCACTAGCCGGACTACCAATAGGTGTTGAACTAGCACTAGGAGTAACAGTTGGAGTACTAGGAGCAGCTTTGTCAGCAGACGTATTCAAGGGAAACTCAAAGCCACCTTGAGCAGCTGCTGTAGTAGCTTCTTGTTGTTGTTTGAGTAATGTGTCAAAAGCTACTTGTGAATCCAAAACATCCAATGGTGTTGCATCACTAGGAGGAGTAGGAGAGACTGTGGTGGAATAGGATGGAACAACAAAAACATCATCCTCGTCATCTGAGTCGGAAAGAATAGAATGAGCACCTGTACTAGAAGTTACAAACACTTGAGGACCTGCACCATGGTTAGTTTTGAAACGAAAATATCCTAATGAATCACTAAGATAATCAAGATCAAAATACCATTCAGGACCCTTGCCTTGGATGTTTGACTTCTCCTCAAAATACCTAAGATTTATAGTTTCAATTACTCGCTTGGCTTGGAGATTGTAGACACGATAAGCCCGAGAGTGAGCGGAATATCCCACAAGGTATCCTTCATCTGTCTTGCCATCAAATTTCCCCAAATAGTCACTAGTATTCAGAATGGTGACAGGACATCCAAATGGCTTCAAATGAGCAATATTTAGTACTTTGGCTGTTAGTAGCTCATAGGGAGTCTTCTTGTGAGGATTTGTAATAGAAACTCTATATAAAAAACATAACTTGTAGTATTAACAGCTTCTGTCCAGAACATGGTTGGAAGTTTGGAATCGACAAGCATTGTTCTGGCAGCTTCTATTAGAGTCCTGTTCTTTCTTTCTGCCACGCCATTCTGTTGAGAAGTTCTTGCTGCACTATAATCCCTTTTGATGCATTTAGAATTACAAATTGCTATGAGCTCTGCATTTTTGAATTCGGTTCCATTATCACATCGAATACCTTTAACCTTCTTGGTCAGCTGATTCTCTATAAGTGTAATTAAATCTTTGAGAAATGAGTAGGTCTCACTCTTGGCAGCCATGAAGAAAACCCACGTAAACCTGCTATATCTATCAGTTACCACCAGACATAATTGTTTGTGGTCAATGCTCCTAATAGAGGTAAGACCAAATAAATCCATGTGTAGTAGCTACAATGGTTCAGTTATAAGGCTGAGAGCAGTAATGGCCTTGAAGGATGCTTTATGTTGTTTGCCTTTGCTGCATGCAAGACAATTGATATCATTTCTGAATAACTTGGGAGGTAAACCAGAGACCAGGTTCATATTTGCTAGTTTGTGTATGGTCTTGAAGTTCACATGTCCCATCCTTCTGTGCCATTGAGTGGCTTCATCTTCTGAGGCTTTAGCAACCAAACATGCTAGTTGACCAGTAAGGTTGACTTCATTCATCTTGATACTATAGAGGTTGTGTCTTCTAGGGATTCTGAGTAGAACCTGTGATTCATCCGGAAGTTTAAAGTCTTTGGATAACACTAGTGCATCAGTATCCGTAAAGAGGACAAACTGCTTCTTGTCACAAATCTGAGAGACAGATATCAAGTTGAAGTGTTGAAGTGCTTCCACATAGTAGACCTGCTCAAAATTAAGATTAGGCGTCTGAATCGTTCCTTTGCCAGTGATCCTGCCTTCACCTCCACCAAAATAGACCTTTCCACCTTGAAATGGTACAAAGTTAGATAGAAGACTTTTATTTCCTGTCATGCTCCTAGAGCATCCACTATCAACAATTCCTAGAGTAGGATCTTGGTATGGAGTAACCTACAACAACAAGAAAAGAGAAAGACAAAAGTTAGTGTCTTAAGGGGACCCAAACCTTTTCAGGTTTGAGCCTGCCTTGTGGATCTTTAGTAGATAGCCAAGAAGATTGATGAGATCCACTGTTGTTCTTTGGTTGCCTATGCATCATATCGGTGTTATTGTTTGACCAAGAACAACCTGCTGAGGGCTTAACAGCAGTTCCCAGATTTCCCAAACCAAAAATCATGTGGTCAAAATTATAAGCATAATTTGGATTAAAATTATGAAAATAGTTACTGGTTGGTCTATTTGACATTAATCCAGTGTTTCTCCAATGATCAGAAGCTGATGGAGAGGTTCTTCTAGAAGAAGAAAATGATTGAGCACTTGCGTTTAGTCTTCTAGAAGAATATGGAACAACTCCTGGTGGACCAGGAGTAGGAAATGCTTGATGGACAGAAGAATGTTTGTCATAAAAATCACAATCTTTAATCAAATGAAATTTACTCCCACAAACAAAACATGTTTTAAACGACCTTTTATTAGAATGATATTGTTTCATACTGCTAACTTTATTACACAGAATTCTAGGAGAAACATTCTTCCTAGGACTTAATAAACCAGAACTAGACACTGTTGAAGTAGCAACATGATCATTCGACTTGGAACTTGTAGGTCTCGACTCTTCACTTGAACCACTTGATGCAGAGTCACTGGCTTTGTCACTAAAAGTACACGAGACAAAGTCATTAGAATTAGTAGAACTTTTTGGGGACTCATGCATCTGTGATCCATCCAAGTCATTATGCCTAGGAGTGGGCATGAAAGTTCCTGTAAGAGATGGAGGGACAGCGTGCGTTTCTGCTGCTGGTTTAAACCTATTGTAACTAGGTGCTCCCTCTTCCTCTTTGTCGGGATCAAAGACACTCGAAAAAGATAAATCAAGCACATCTTCTGAATCAATATATTTATCAAATACTAACCCTCTTTTAGTCCTACCAGACATGCTACTATCAATTAATTTTCAAAGATTCTTAGGTGCCTTTTGCCATTTTTCAAATCTCAGAAGTGTAGCATCCAATTTTTCTTTCATCTCTTGTTTTTCTTTGATATTGTCATCTTTAACCTTTTCGGTGTATTTAAGCATATTTGTTGTGTTTTCTAAATCAATGTTCAGTATCCTAATTTTATCCTCATACTCACGTTGAGTATCTTGAAGCCACCTCTTTTGTTGTTCCAATGTTTTTAAAGAAGCCTTATAGGCTTGAACCTCTAAAAAATACTTATCATTCTGATCATTTAATTCATTATATTGGGATAACAGTTCTGAATATTTATCATGACAACCAAGAGGACAATGTTGTACCTGAGGTGAGATGCCTATAAGAGCAAACTCTTATGCTTCCTCTACATCAGATAGATTCCCAGCAATCATTACAAACACGTCAGTAGAGGGCTCAGCTGTTTCTAGTGTAGCAGTCTGATGATCATTCCAGTTGACCATAGAGTCAACAGACACCAATGCCTTCTTGTCATCCTTCACCTCCTGAATCTTAAAAGCTAAATATCTGATCTTCTCCTGGTCATTCTTGTTAGGGCATTCCCTTGCAAAGTGACCTTGCTGCTGGCAGTTATAGCATCAAAACTTGCTTCTATCAAACCTTGCTGGCTCTCTTGGGTTGTAATTAAATTTTCGACCGGCTTTCTTCTTAAACTTGTGAACCCTAAGAGTGAGCATGGCCATCTGCCATTTGAGATCTATTTCATTCAGGTCAAGTTTATCAACCTGTTTGAAGTCATCAAAAGCAAGTTGCTGTTGAGCATCAACGTCAGCAACAAAAGAGTGAAGAACAACTTCTACCATGCTACCAGACTTGGCTGATGGTTCAGGAGTAGAAGTATGCTGAAAAGTATGTTGAGAAGACACAATATTGCTTGGGCTACTAGCATAAGACATGGGACTGGATGCCATAGAACTCACAAAGGCAGAGTTAGCAAGAGTGGGAAAAGAATCACTTGAATATCCCCTCACATGAGGCTCAAAAGTTTTGAGCTTATGAAATAAATCGTCAAAATTAAGATAGTCAAGCCCACCTTTTTCTTTGAGAGAGATTACCACCTGATTCCATGAGTAGGGTAAGGCTCTAAGAAATCTTGCATTGTTATCACCATCATCAGGTTTCGACTGAAGTTGATTCAACTGGCTCAATATCTTTTGGAACCTGTCATACCCTTGATGGATACCTTCAGTTTATGAGATCTTGAATTATGTGAATTCATCTCTTAGCATGGATCTTCGCATTTTCTTTGACTCCTCATTCCCATCAAACCTTGCTTTTATTCCATTCCAGATCTCTCTAGCATCATCCAAATGATAGAAGTCACCCATGTGATCATCAGGAAGGGACTGAAGCAAAATAGTTTTTGCTTTGATCTCCTTCTGAAGAGCTGTGATTTCTTCATGAGTTTTAGGGTCAAGGAGAGTAATATTACCATTCTTGTCTCTTTTAGTCAACTTCCTACTGTTCCCATTCAGAATGATCTTCCAAAGGTCTTGATCAGTGTTGGTGATCCACCATTCCATCTTCATTGCCCAGCTATCATATTCGTCCTTTTTCAGAAGAGGAAACTTACCATTTGTGTTGGAAACCGTAGCAACGATTTGCTGAGGTTGCTGAGTTCGAGGAGTACTATCTTCTCCTGTTTGAGTAGAACTTGAGGCAGACATGATTAAAAAATGTTAGTAATGAGAAAAATTGATTCTTCTTGTACAGAGACTCTCACAGTCTCTGATACCACTTGTTGGGTCCACTAGATGTGGATCTTGCAGCCTGTCAGGAACGGTGAACGACTTCTGTAATCACAAGTCTATTCACAGAGAGACTCTATACACAATATAAGTGCGGAATACAAATACTATAAAGAAGAACATAATAACTATAATGACTTGATCCTTTTCTAAGGATTTCTAATATTAATGATCACTAGAATTACGTTTGATGAAGGTGTGTCTAACCCTTCTGCCTAAGGTTCCTTTTATACTACAAGGAAACCCTAATACATCGTTAAACAAAACGTGTAAAACTGATATGCATATCCTTTCCTAACATATCTCATGCATATCCTAACAGAATAAGAACTAAATAATAAAGTTTGACTTTAACTAAGACCAGGAGCACGACTTGCTCCTACTACTACTATGACCAGGAGGAACTACATACCTCCTAGTCTACCTATTACAAATAACTATTCCAATGGTCCTAACAGTATATGCTCGAACAAGTTATCTTATAAAGTTGTAAGTACTCCTTTAAAGATAAAATAAGAACGCTTCTGAGAAATCTCACTTCAACCTCAAATAAGTAGCATCGAATCATCTTCGTATTCACATAAACCGTAATAGCCGTTAGGAATTTAGGTGAATTTTTTATAAGGATCGTTTTAGTGTAATGTATCGTGTTGGTTGTGTTTGTAAAGAAGTGTCATGATCGAAAACGGATATCCGGCCTTGATTGTCACAGATTAAACAGCCCGCCAAAGTAATAAAATCTTGTCACATAAGCATTTAACCCGACAAGAATATTTACTACCCGCTTCAATCGAAATATCTGGCTCAATCCAAGAATAACTCCCGTAATCCACATCATAATTAATTTTGCACCATTCGGATATAAAAACGGTCATCCCGAATTTGATTGGATAACTAATCTGCCCACTATATGCCTTCAATTAGAGTAGTGATCGGACCGTCAACCAATATTAATACTTGACATGATCGAAATATACGGCTCAATGCAAAAACTCTTAACATAACCATTTCATTATTCGGCTCATAGTATTTTCAAAATTCGGATATATATGGTCATGCAAAGATGACTTATATACCAGACTAAAAAATGATAACAAATCCATGACCATTATGGTCAGACATCATTATCTTTTTCCCACCAATAAGTCCAATGGGCATAGAAGCAAACCCAACCTCTTAATGAATAATTCGGCACTCCAAGATTTACAACTTCATATCACGTGGATCCAGTCCCACTAACAGATGATTAAGAACCCGGACCATGAGATTTAATATGGATATAAAGAGCAACAATACCCTAATATGATGCACAGTTACCCTAACCTAATCTCATTCTCATCATCCGCACAAAGATAAATCTTCTCTCCCATTTCATCTAAAACTCCGCCCCCTTTTTCTGTGATGAACTCAAACGCAGCAACCAACAAAAAAATACCATATCCACATCAAAGTGGTTGACCAAAGATACAATTCTCATCTTTTCGATTGATGTTGGAGCTCTATACAACATCAATTCATCTCAGAACATCATCTCAAACCAAAAGTAACACAATCATCTTCTACCCCACCACGATTCGACCCATTCAAGAACATTGGCTACAAGATCATTAATCATGGTCTCGGGTAGGTATTATTATTTGCATGTGATTGATTTGAGATTTAAAAAGAGTTAAACAGAGATCTATGATGATTTATTGATAAACGCAAAAAAAATCTTTTTAAAGATTAAAAAAACGTTTTAACCAATCTGAGATCTTGATAGAGTATGTATTTCGAGTCAGGATGATGATGATGAGTATTTGAAATTGATGTTTTCATGATGATAGTTGTAGAACTCGGTGAGTTGACCCGGTCAACTCGGTAATTACCGAGTTGACACGGTATGATGAAGATGGGTTAATATGTTGATGGGATTTATGTGAAGATAAGGCAGAAATGATGGGTTAGATTAGGTTTGGGTCTGGGTTTTTTTGTAAAAGATTGATAAAAGATGAGTTTGGATGGTCAAAATTGAACATACCTTTTCTTTCATTTGAAAAAACATTGCAGTTGACACGGTGTGAGATGTGTAGATGGGTGGATATTTGGCTAGGAAAGATAACTCGAAAATAACATGTCACAATCCCATGTCCATTCTCTCATATTATACTCGGTTTTGGTATATTGTTGAGATAAAAATAGCATTGTATCGGTTTTTCGCAATGTTTAAAGAAACCATTGCAAAGTTTTTGAGTCTAAGTAAATTTTGAATACCCATCGGAATAAATCCCATCTGATACAACCCATCAGGATGTCACCATCCGAATGTCACCATCGGAATGTTATCATCGGAATGTGACATCGAAATGTGGCCATCAGAAAAACCATCGGAATAAGTATCAGAATGAGACCAACTGAAAACACCATCGGAATATGCATCAGAATATCCATCGGAAAGTATAAACCCTTTTCCGATGGATTTTAGTCGGAAAGTTCAAACTATGTAGACACCGAAAAAAATGGATCTGGTCCATCTGATTTTGTCATTTTCCCCAAAAAGATTATCAGACCACATCAATATATGAAAGGACGAAACTAAAAAACGGGTATACAAAGATTAAACATATAAAATTATGACGAGGCATAACCAGACACATGATTCGAACAAAACTTGATATATTGGGACAAGGACTGATAAGAAATAGATAATAATGAAACAAAAGTTGATATTTCGAGATATGAATTGATAAAAAATACCATCATGAATCAGCATAGTACGAATCTGATAACATAACACAAACATAAACCACACGATACAAGACACCCTCGGTTAGCTCTGATACCAATTGACAAGAATCAAAAAGCCACCTTGATTTGGGGGGTCAAGGATGATCAAAGAACATGATGAACATTGTTAGTTCTAGTGAGAGAAAGTTAGAGAGAGGTGAAGGAAAGTGTCTTTTATTTCAAGTGAAATGAAAACAAAGAAAAATACACTAAACTTCCACACCCCCATGGAGAGTCATGGGGTATTTATAGGCCTAACTTAACTATACTATCCCTTGACTACAACTTTAGTCCCTGCGTATATCAAAAGGAATATTTCTAGTCCAACTCATGTGAAAGGCGCCAGCTTACCAAAAAGTAACTCTAACACCAACACAAGACTAAAAAAGACAGATTGATCGGGAAGCAGTCGTTAAGGCATCATTATTATATGTATCAATTCAAGCTTATGTTGTTGCCAACACTTGCAAGTAAGGGTTACTCTTTAAAACTAACATTGAACTCGAATAACTTCTGAACTAAAAATTCATTTTTCGCCTGTACCAAAAATGAACGCTGAGAAATATAAAAATTATTTGAATAAAACGAAAAAACATGATTGCGCATCAGATCCTTTAAATATTGGTTTTCTATGTCAACAAAAGGTGCTCCTTTGGTTTTAACACGCTTACTTCAACTTGACCCGCGTGTAACGAATTACCTGAATCGCCCCACCTACATTTAGGTAATGTACCAAAAAGTGTCGGGTTGTAAAAAAGTATGTGTGTGTTTTGAAATTATGTATGTGTTCAAAAAATAACTCTCGATTGTTGTTTACTTCAAACTTTTTTATTTGGTAAATATTTGTTCTATGTCGCCCAAAAGGCTTCGTAAACTGCAAGACTTGATATTTACGCTACGCAATAAATCAAGGTGCACGTTTAAAACTTGATGTGATATGAGAATTTAAAAAACCGTGACATGGCGCGTTAAGTCATGATGCGTGGAGGCATTTTGGATTTCAACTTCGATAATAATATGTTTTTTACAAATAGATACGAAAAATATTACACGCAAATATGATTTTTTTGACTTTATTTCTTATATAAGACACAGATGTATATTAAAACAAAAATTAAAGTATGATATAAATATAATAATTTATAAATATTTACATACTTTTTCCATTTTAAGTTACACTTTAAAAGCGCAAAGGCTTCGCTTTACCCGCTAAGGCTTTAGTACCGGTCGATAATTTTTGTAAAAAATACAATTTATAAACCTAATATTTATCTAAAAAATAAAAATTATAATTACAAGTCATTCTCGTCCATCGGACATTACAAAAAGATATTTACCAAATAAAAAAATAAAACAACTATAAGAAGTCAAACCCGTCCATCAGACGGGTTTTGCCACTAGTATATATATATATATATATATATATATATATATATATATATATATATATATATATATATATATATATATATATATATATATATATATATATATATATATATATATATACTAGCGTCGTAACCCGCCCAATGGGTGGGGTCGTTTTTTCCTTGACCTGTAGGATTTGTGGTTTTTGTGTTTTTAGTTTGTAATTTAATATTTAGTATATTTTTCTTATAGTTTACTCTAAAATAAGTTTTAAATATAAATGTTTAATTTTTTTTAAATTAACTGATTTAAGAACCGATTGAATAAAACCAAACCGGTCTAAAATCCGAACCGGTTTTCAAAACAAATCGATTTGACCACTCTATTTTTTAAGTGATGATACTAAGGCTGTGTTTGTTTTCTAAAAAAACGTCTGACCGCCTCTGAGTCTGACCAATCAGACGCGGTCAGACATAATCGTTGTTTGTTTTTCCAATAAGATTCAGAGGCACTAAGACATGTCTTGTCCAATCCGGTCAGAGTCGTTGAACAAGTCTGACTATGTCTTACGCTGCTACATCCTTTATCATTTTCACTTGCGTTGATGCTTTATACTCTTTACTCTTGTTTTTTGTTCTTTTTTATATAACTCGTGGTTGTAGTTTTTGTCAAATAAAAGTTGCAGGTGTTTATTAAAGAAGAAGAGATAGAAGTGAGAAGGCATAATACTGTATGTATGTTATATTATATTATAGTATATTATTATAGAAAGAAAAAGAGTCTTGTGAATGTTGTTCTTGGGACTTTAAGAATTTTTTATAATTTATTATAGTATATACTAGGCGTCTAGACATATGGAGTATACAATTATAAAAGCCTTATTAGACTTTATGAAATTTCCTACTATAATTTATTAGAGTTATACTAGACGTATGTACAATTTGATTTGATGGTTAAACTAGTAATTTGATGATTCGATTGGGGTACTGGTCGAGTCGGCGAAAAACGACTCGATCGAGTTGATTGAATGGTTCGACTGTATTGATCTGATGGCTCAACCAGATTGATTTTGTGATTAACCGTGTGACTCAATGATTCGATATTGTTTGATTCAATTGTTGAATCCGTACCCGGTGACTCGACTAGTATGAGCTAGTGTCGAATTCGTAACCTGAATGTGTGAAAAAAAATTAAAATTTATAGTGAAAAATATTAAAAAATTTAACTTTATACACTTTTCATAATTTATATAGAATAATATATAGTTGTATTTTATCGACTTGTTTATGTATTTTTTTTATTTTTCAAGTGATTTTTATATTCAAGTTCAAGTGTAATTTTTTTAATAACAACTTAACAAGTTAAATACAAGTATTTATTGGGCTAAACATCTTTTGAGTTTCTACTGGGCCATACAATCCAAAAGACCGAATACTGTGTAATATAAATTTGTTTGTTTAAAAACGTTAACATGTTGGTTATAATTAATTTTATAAGTTGAAATGTTTTTATGACTTTTGATTTGTATATATATATCTATAAAACGCGTAATTTAAACCATTCAGAAAATTATAAAAAACAAACAACTTTATTTCATTCAGACTCAGACTTTATGACCACCTCTTACCAGTAAGAGGCGGTAATTAGATTCAGACCCAAAACATCTTACTGAAACAAACACCACCTAACTTTTTAAAGAGTGCAGGTGAAGCTTTTAGGTAAGCTAAACTTGTGGCAGAGAGCCTAAATGCTACCAGTAACTATGTAAGCATTTAAAAGGCGGCTAAAACGTTGTTGCTAATTCCTTATCCCATCTAGTGAGTACGGAGTACTTCTCCAGGAACTAAGAAACCACATACTTTGGGTGTTATAAGTCCATTGCAACTTATTGCAACTTGGGTCAGGATATCTTACATGGACCATGTTTTCTTAGATCTTAACTATTGCATATTCTCTGATACATTCAAAGTAGTACATATGGCCACAAACATTGGTGTCTCAGAACATTTCAGATTCAGTTTGGGGGTCTGTGCAAATATCACAATATACTTCATGTAATTTGCGAGAGTCAATTGACAGTTTACTGCTATTACGATTTGGACATGAAAATAAAAGAGGGAAAAAGAGCCGCATTTGGAATTTATGGATTATGGGTTACAATAAATGTGTCTAAGGTTGAACGGAGTGGCATCCAAGCCACTCGCGAGTGACCCTAACCCGCGCGCGAGTCTCACTCCTACCATTTGACTCACTAGCGACTTACTCCCACCAAGCAAAAAAACAGGGGCAAACTCACCCTGTGTGAGTTGTAATGTTGTGGGCCCGAGTGATTTTTTTTTGTTAGGTTTATTATTTTATGTTTTTTGTGAGTGTGGTGTGTTTAAATAATAAAAAATAGGTATGAAATGTGAGTTATAGTGAGTTTGGGTGAGTGTCATTACCTTATGTGAGGAATTTGGGTGAGTTGTTAAAAAGCTGAGGTGGCGCTGACGTGACGGTGAGTGTGTTTGCTACCACTCCCTTAGTCTAAGAGTAAGGGGAGTAGTGGTTGACCATATGCGTTGGGCTGTTAGGTTCTCGCTGTATAAAACAGCTGGGTTGGGTTGTTAAAAATTTTCTTTTTCTTTTTTGGTTAATAAAAGTAGATATATGTGTGCTCAATATACCATTTTTTATCATTTGTCACTTAACTCACCAAACTACCACAAATTTGATGTCAAAAAATTCTCGTGTCAAACACCAATTTTTTCTTTTGACACCAGGTTTGGAATTCAACCGCTCTCAATGCTCTAACGGATCTGTTAATGCTTGAACTTCTTACGTGGAACTTACTATGTGCAAGTGATAAGCGAATTCATCACTAAAAAATAATACAATATTTGAGCTATTTTAAAGATGAGTAGAAAGGGATAAGAAATTGGCTTTGACTAAAGGAGATGAAGCATCTATTCTATTTCTAAGATTATGACTTACGTCAATTTAAGCAACTTTGTTGGCGTAAGTGACAATAACGCAAACCGGTTATTTTTAAATTAAAAAATATATTTTTTTTATAATAAAATTTTATTATATTTTTTTAAATTTTGTACCATTTAATATAATATTCATTTTACTATATTTTCTTTGTTAAAATATTATTTTTTTTATTTTTAGTAAATTTATTTTATTTTAATTTAACTTTTTTATAATTTTAATTTTAATAATATGAGTACAAATTTGATGGGTAAAAATGTAATATTTGTTTGAAAAAATATCAGTGGTGCGTTAACCATGTTAACCAGTTGGCTCGGTGGTTTGAGTGCTTGACCCGGTGATATAAGAAGCTGACCAGGTGCTTTATCAGGTTGACCTGGTGGTTTTACTGCTTGACCTGGTGATTTAACCGTTGAGGAAAAACAAATCTAAATTTGTATATTTCATTACCAGGCAATAATCTATAAAGATAATAGGCTTTAATCGTTTGTACACGTCGTAGTTCTAAGAATGTGCAGTACAAAAAAAACAAACGAACACATTTAGAGTTGAGTTTTTGCATATTGCGTACGGCTACAGCTAACCGATAGAGCTCATGATACTTTACCATAACTGATTATCAAATTTTGGTTATTTCATATCAGATAATCACTTTCCAAACAGCAACACTTACTGATGAAAGCTTGAGCTATCAAAGTACTCGGCTTAAACCGTCATAAGATATATCATACAGCCTATCTTTCACCTAATACACAACTATCAACAGTAGAAAAAACATAAATATTTTGAAATTTCACACTACTTAATTACATTAACATGTCTGGACTTTAACCTGATGTGAGCATACAATAAATTAAGCTAAGGAAGAAGTAAATGACACATAAAAAAACATACACAGTTCGCAAGGCGAATCTGTTGAGGAGATAATTCCTTGTTGGTTTCTCGTCGTCCACGCCTGGCTTCTATTTTCCCAGTAATGGCTGTGCGATATTCATATTTTTGAGCAGTTCTGCACAAGAAACCCACATCAGCAAACCCGACATCAGTAAGACAAAAGCAATCTTCATAAGCAAACCAAGATAATCATCAACATGCATTAGTAAAAGATAATAAAAAAATACCTAAAGAAAACTATGAATGAAAAGCATCAAGAAGATGACAGCAACCCCAATTAGCAAACAATAACAGGTAAAGACGAGTCGTTGCCGATGGTTATGCTATCTGATGTCAACATCTGGATTAGAGATATTAGGAGATCCTCGTTATTATGGTTTGTCGGTCTAAAGCCAATCTCACCTACTTACAGGAACGGGTATCAACTGGTCAAAAACATCAAATCATCGGTTAATTCACTCAAATCATCAAATCAAAACATCAAAAGAAAGTGAAGGGAAGAAGTTCAGAAGGCACATCTAATACCATGCCTTTTATATCATAAAAGATACGCTTACTACCTATTCGACTCGTTAAAGATATATTACATCAACTCATCTAGAAGTTTTAATAGGATTCATTGTTTTCAAGGAATAAATATGAGGGAAATTCTAACCATGTGAGTTGCATCTTTTTGTTTAGAAACACATTTCAAGATTCCCTACCTACTCTGTTATGTTCTCTTTGATTAAATATCTCGCTCAACTGTTGGAATAATTGACTTTCGTGTCAGACTACATTGCAATAATTGTATATAAAAGGTTTGTTTGAAAACACTCACTAAAACGAAAATTTAAATGGTATGATCATTATATGTATAAGATCAAAGATGAAGTACCTTAATTAGTTTTTCCCGTCAAAGCCACCAACAGCATAAAGTGCCCTGTTAAGCTCGGTTGTAGCAAGAGCAAAGCGCTGTAAGAACATACATTTGACAAAATCCAGAAAAAAAGGTTTAGAAGGGTTATTTTGCTAAAACTACAATTATAACATAATGCTTGTCGATGGTGTCTAGACTCTCGTATCTCGCACGATCCGTATAAATGAAACTGAATTTGAAAAAAATGGCTGAATTTATACGCCTATAACACAATGAAATACAGGATTCCCTTTTGGTACCTATAGATCAGGAGAGATTAAAGAACAAACATTGGGTTATACCACAATGAAATAAACGACTTAGTGGATTGTATAATATGAAACCTTGGGTGATTGAATTTATTAGTAAATTTTACTGATACTTATATATTTGGGTGATTATGTACCAGTTACACCACGTGGACTCTAGCAGTCCGAGTCAACTTGGTGGTAGCAGGAGTCACAAAAGGAGTTATTCCTCCAGTCATCTTCAAAAACGTCATCTTCAAAGTTCATTCCAAACACTACAGTCACAACAACAATAAGGTAGCCATAAAAGTAGCAGCTGTCAAGAGCAACTTGACCTTAATCAGCTTGTTCCGAACATTTCCCTGTTACAAATATTATAAAATCAAATCAAACTTGCATGCTGTAAGAATTTGTATAGTGACCACCGACTGCGTACACTCGCTTTTCATAAATTATTTTTATATCGTAAACAGGTAGATTAATGTTGATCAGATCTTCAGTGCCATCAATATATTCCTTCAGCTGCAGTTGGATCATTTAAATCAGGTTAATATAATTAGAAAATGCAAATCTGGTTTACGGAAAACTAAAGGTCTAAAATGTTTGGTTATTAACGATGTTTGGTTATAACTAAAGGTCTAAAATGCTCTTCAAGATGATTATTCCCATCACATAAATCAATAACAATGTTTGGTTATTACTAAAGGTGTAAAATGCTCTTCAAGATGTAGGAACTCGAGCCCAACTACTTGCAGGTATGAGAATGCCCTTAAAAAAATAACCAATGGCATAGCGGTACACATTGGTTCATGACTTGCTAGAACTGAATGATGTGAATACCTTGATATATTTTACTATAGTAAAGGTACTTTTTCAAAAGAAGCAACATCTTACCGAAAGCAACTTATTTAGAGTGTTGTTAACTTATTATCAGTTGTCTACATAATCTACTTTTCAAGTTCTATCAACGATATAATACTGTTGCATACTGGTCAATAAAAAAACAAATGAACTCTCTTGTCCATTGAATACAATTACTAAGTTCAGCCATCAACCAATTAACTAATCAAGTCTAGAATAAATTACCAGCATTTGCAAAAGTAATAAAACCAATTCCACGATGCCCCTGAATTCTTGGATCCGGTAGAATTTAAGTACTGAGTTCCTATAACATTTAAAATTTGACACAAACTAATGGATGGAAGTGTAACTATCACAAGTATGGGAGGCATAAATATATGAATGTAGCATCAGATTGTGTACCGTGTGCATGTACGAATCTGTTATCTTGTTATATCTTTCAAAATGTTTGAAAGGAAAAGAAACAAGTTATTAATTGTTACTAACCCATTACTTGTTCATTTCTTAGAAAAAACAAAAACTTGGTTTAAAAGTTTGCGGGTCACTGCACTTTTCAAACCATACTAAAATGACCCATTTTAATTCGCGACCCAACCAACCCATCTTGTCACCTCTAAAATATCTCATTAACATCAAATAACTACTGTATGACTTTAGTAATATATACAATCTTCCTTCATTATTGGGTCTCATCCTCATTTCGTTCTAAGACAAGTAAATAATCCCACAATCATTACATTTTCAATTTGACACATCAATGAAATCTTATAAGATGAACTGAATAAAAGTTCTACGTCTATGCGCATTATGTTATAGGAGGAACTGATTTAGGTTACAAAGGTTACAAAAAATATACGATATACAAATGAAAATGGTACCTCTAATATTTCATGCACACGCAATATTGTAAAGGCCTTTACGGTCTCTTCCATCATATACACTTCGAGAGGCATGTTTTTTTCTTAAAAAACCTAAGTAAAAAATAATGCTTATCAAAAAAATATATACCGATCTAGTGATAGCGTACACAAGAAATAAAGTCCATAATCCTGAAGGACCTTTTATTTTTTACTGACAAAATTCTAGCCCTTTTAATCAAGTTAGGAAGCTCACTATTTTGAGGAAGATTAACTAATATATCTATCTTCTGCACCATATCGTTACTATCACAATGATTTTTTTTTGGTATACCTAGGTTTCCGACTCGACATTGCGAGTCGACTAATCCCAGGGCTTTAGTAATATTGATGATGGGAGAATCTATAAAATCGATGTAGATGTTCTTAATAGATCTGAATCCAAGAGTTACTCATAAAAATGGCACCTGCTGCAATGTGGTGTGGCTTAAATTGCAAGCAGAGGGATGTCAGAAGGTTGCATATGCTTGTCCTTTTTGCAAATCAAAAGCAGAAAAGGAACAATGAGCAGAGGTCAACGGTGCAAATTACATTAAGGAATACAACATTACCCATCGTTCACAAAATCACAACAACAGAGTTTGATCTGAAACCTCAACACAAAATCAATAAAATGATAGCCAATAATAATGTACTGTAGTAATGTACAACATGGTGACATCACAGAAAAATAAGTAAACCTCTAACAGAATTTATTACCAACCACTTTCTAATCTCTTTTACATCTCAAAAATTTAACTTAGCATAAGACCATACAAGTTGCAGTTAAGAAAGGTAGATTGTCCCCTTGAAGTGATGATTCAGAAAGCGCCTTAACACACAACTTGTGTTTCATATGGACACCCATGGTAAACTGTTCCAAATCCTTATTTCCCAATAAAAACATTAAAGTTGTATGTGATTGTACTTTGCAGATTAGTTGACAATTAAAATGATTTATCTCGTACGCTATTTGTCTAAGTGAGCTACTTAATAGATGTAAAATGCTCCTGTAGTGAAATCATATATGCTAATTAAAGGTGAAAAGTGATGGAATGATGAGATACCTGACTGGAAGTGAAAGCAACGCACCGAACAAAATGCTTGGGATGTTCGAGTATGTGTACTTGTTTTTTCTTATTTCCAACCCTGTGGCTATTTTTTTTTTGCAATTATGAATTTTGAACAAAAAATACTTAGATAGCTATATAAATTAAGAGCAACTTTTTTCATACCACGTTCCCTTTGTCTTTTAATCACCCATGTAATTCTGAGTGTAGTCACGATGACAAAGAGTGATGCAGCTGCTGCTATACCTTTCATTATTAGAGAATAAAGTTCCATAGATTTTTGTTGTACTCTACCCACGTCCATGATTTGTCAGGCAAGAAACCAGATAAAGAATATTACTATATTTTGTATTGTGGTAAGCTTATATATTGTTGGTTATTTCTAGCATTGTGGGTCTCACTACACGGTTGTGTTTGCATTTGTTAAATGACTATATTGTTTAAACCCGCTACAGGTCTCACTACTTGGCTTATCGGCGGCGACTGGGCTAAGATCAAATATTGGAACGTCTTTACCAAGGCTCAGGTTCAGGCGGAGATTGGTTCAATTTCTATATCTTTTATGTTATTATTATAAGGGTAGTACGCGAATTACGCCTAAAGATACAACACATTTAAAAATTCAAATTTGTAGAGTTATAATGCAGAAGACTTACACATCGTAGTAGGTGGTTTCTGGATGCTACCTAATCTCTACATTGGTTGTTGCTGCATCACCGGCATCAAATGCGGCATTTCATACTGCACCATCTTGAACTGAGAGGAACTTCTTCATCAGAATAACTCACTATTGAAGTCTCTTCTTGTTTTCCCTTTGTGGTAAAGGTCTGGCTTTAGCTCGTCTTGCTGGTGCTTCTTCTTTGGAGCTTGTGTTGTTTAAATAACTTATGTTAGTCACAAACTTGACATGCAAAGACTGAACGGTTATTATGCATAATCAATTTTAAAAATGGTTCTACGTGCTGTTATGTCAGGGGATGATTATATTCCTTGCAAGCAATATTTTTATAAGTTCACATAATCACTTGACATGTATTACACTGTAAAATTTTAACCAAGATAAGGTTTCATTTCCCACATCAAGTTGGAGTTGGTGATCAAGAGCATCAAGATCTCTTACCAATAAAGACTTGGCATTAGTTTGGTGAGCTCATTAATATCTTTCTCTTTTGCATCCCTTTCTTGCTGTAACTTCGGCATATTCTCATTGATCCATAATATAGGGGGCAAAGGCAAGTAACCATATTATGTTGCGAGAACCATTTTGCTGGCATTTCCTTACGGTTTTTCTTCTCCCCTGCCACCTCATCCTTCAACTCCATTTCATTCTTCAAACCATTGTTTTTCAACTCGCATATTAGTTGTGCTAAATGTTGTTTTTAGCTTAAATTTCTTCAAGAACCTCTCTTATCTTTGTCGTGTTCATTTGATCTTCAGTCATCATAATTTAAAATGCAATGAAGTTACATCAACGTGATTCATGTAATACTGCAAAAAAACATGGGGTTGCCATATAAGAGCTTTACAGATGATAAAACAAAAAGTACAATATATGCATTAACTATTTAAATCTTGTTAATTTACCCTGATTTCCTTCCCATCCTATCTAGCTGCCAACAAAAATCCTTGTACGTGGTCCACCTCCTTACTGACAGTTCCGTTTTTCATCAGTTGATGTAACAACTTATGAGTATTCAATATGAAGCCTGTTACTTTTATCACCATGGCAATTGCACTGATGTTTAACTATAAGTATATTTAACCGTAAATATATCACTAAAATTAATTAACCTAACGAAGCCTATACCTCAATTAAGCTCATAATCCTACTAAACTAAGCTGATAAGCTCCTCAAAAGGTCAGAAAGCCGACAATATGAGCTCACACAAACACCCTTGATTTGCATTTCACAAACAAAACAACCAAGTATTTGATTATGTTACCTGCTTATGAAATTAGTCTTATGTGCTTTCATTTGGGACGTGGAAGCTTAAAGGAACCGCCTCAACATGTTAGTGGAAAGCTGACGTCTCATTTTTGTTCATAGGTCGCCACTTTAGAGACTTTGATCCAACAGTCATTCGGTTTTGCAAGCAGTACCTCTTTTCCGATATCTATAGATAGTGAAAAGTTATGATGTAAATGATGAGTTATGATGTAAGAAACTTTTGTTCATGTTGATGAGTAAAATTATTAAAAGAATACCAGTCGAATAATCTGATGAGATCTCGAACTCATTTCATTCATTGATGTCTCCCCGGCTCTTCCTTGAGCTAAATACATGCAATCTCAAATACATTAGAGGTTACAATCTCAACCTATTTGATGTTCAATGAGTCAGTTTGACTTATGGTTTGTTTCTAACTGAAAATAAATTTGCAACTTCTCATTTCTAAAGCACCAATACCTATGTAGTGTATTGGTTAACATCATTTGTTCTACATGCATTCGATCGATCTAACTATAACCTTGCCTTCCTACACTACATATAGATAGTAACCTAAATCACATGTCTTCAATGACTCTTATGTACCGTAATTTAATATCTCAGATTAACTTATTAGTCTTGGTTAATTTTTATATGTTGTATTTCATAGGTGACACACAGTTTTTTCAAATAAACAAACTCGACGATAATCACAATTTCTAGCTCATAATATTAACTACAACCGAGACCAAATAGAATGAATATGCTGCGATACAACCTTAAAGGTACTAACGAAACACCACCATACTTCAAGATCCATTTAATGTTGAAATATCATCCTCTGTCTTTTTTGTGTCGTTGCTACAAACCATAAAGATATGACCCTCTGAGTTTTGATCAGCTTCCAAAATATGATATGAATACATGAGTATGATTAAATCAGATAAACAAACATACCTGAAAACAAAATGAGAAGGTTGTGTTGTAGTTTTCTTTTTTGGTACGTTTGCATCATCTGCCCATTTTCTTCAAAGCTTTCTTCGGGCTCTCGACTTCAAACATAACATAAGATCATCCAATCAAACATAACAAAAGAGCAAGTTAATAGTAAAATTAATAAAAATTAATTAAACATAGTTTAAGTGTGACCTAATCATAGGATTATTTTTGGATTGACATATAACCTATTTGATCAAACCCCAAATATTATAAATCAAGTACCTGCAATATAGGGACCTCCTCAATTGAAAAATATGCACCGATTGTTAAAGATGTGGGTTCGATAAAGATGTGGATTTGATAAAGATGTGGATTCTATAAAGATATGGATTTGATAAAGATGTGGATTCGATAAAGACGTGCACCGATTGTTAGAGCAGACCATTACATTCTTCCTGCGAATCATTATATGATAAAGATGTGGGTTTGATTAGATCTAGGGTTGATCTCCTTCCTCACAGGTTCTGTACCCATTGTTAGGATTTTGAGTGTGTCTGAATGAATTGAGATTGAGATGTCATCTGAATAACTGATAAATTAATTGATTGTGACGGCTGTTTTAGGGTTTTATGTGTGTTTTCCCGTGGCAAGAATAATGAAAAAAAGGACTATAACCTATTATATATACTTGCGGTATCAAAACGTGGTTTTTTCCAAATTGCGTCCCGCTTTTGCAAACTGCGTTTTCAGACACTATTTTTGGTAGGTTTATGAGATTTTTTAGCTAATAAACAAATTTTATTGGTTTAGAAGTGCCATGTCACATATGACATGGATTAGAGGTGTGGTATCAAGTCATAGTTATACCTATATATATATATATATATATATATATATATATATATATATATATATATATATATATATATATATATATATATATATATATATATATATATATATATATATATATATATACACATATGTATACATATGTATATATATATATATATATATATATATATATATATATATATATATATATATATATATATATACATATGTATATATATATATATATATATATATATATATATATATATACATATGTATATATATATATATATATGCATATGTATATATATAAATATATACATATGTATATATATATATATATATATATATATATATATATATATATATATATATATATATATATATATATATATATATATATATATATATATATATATATATATATATATATATATATATATATATATATATATATATATATTAAAAACAACACGAAGACCAAAATCTGTTACATGACCAACCGCACTCTTACTTTCCTGTTATGCAAATTTAGCAAGTAACAATCAACAAAACTTGACATTGCACCATATTTGTGAGTAAATCGACACATTATACAAATCATACGGAGAATCAGTTTTTTAACTATAAACCCACAACTATGGTACTACCCTGTAGAAGATATTTCCCAAGCAAAGGTGGTTGGACACCCCGAGGCATCGAGCAGGAGCGCGGGTAATCCCAATCATCATTTTCAATAATTGGTCTTCCTAGCATCATGCAGTTCTCGGCGGGCATTCCAGGCATCATGCCACCTTTACCAGGACGGTTCAACCCTTGTGCGCTTAAACTCCCTGGTGCTCTACCACCCAAAGTATGACTATTTCTTATACTTGCGTTGGCCAACAACGAAGCCCCATGTTATTTTCTGCTTCAGTATGAATCTCCCTTATAGTCTTGGCTTGCTGAACATATAATTATTAGAGTGAGTGAACATGCTTTTAAAGATATATACTACGAAACTAATTCCGCATATAAATCTATACTACCTACAAAAAAGACACAAAAAAGACATTTTCTAAGTTAAAGAGTATAAGTCACTAAATGTAGAATCAAAGTAAAAGTAATTAGATAACTTGAGTTTGCCCTTAATTGACCAGTTATACTGAAGTTGGAACGGAACTGGTATTTGTCCGCTAAATAAGCATATTATGATTCCCCCGGATACCATAAAACGAATCGAACTACTAAGTTGGTTCTTAATCTATGAAAAATGATGTTAATCATACAATGTTAGTATACTATAGTGGGTGTTTGGTATTTCTCATTAAAACTGGTAATGCGTTTTAAGTTATATAGATAAGCACTCTAGATACAAAATAGTATTCTAAAATTATGCATTTAAAATGCTTAGATCATAATTTAGATAAGCAATGCAGTAAGCAGATTTTGTATTCTATAGGTATATGTATTGTTATCTTAAGATTTATTAGTGGAATGAAAGATCTTAAAGCATAGGATACAAAAGAGTGAACCAAACCTTGTGGAAAGCCAGCAAATCTGCTATTGGTGATGCATATTTATGCTTATAAACTGATTTCATCCATTTAAGTGCTAAATTAGAAATTTCCCTAACCTCACTCCAAATAGAATATCAACAACTTACAAAACAATGGAAGAATACAACTATCACTTCGAATCTCCATATTTTTCGATGCAGATTGTGCACTATATAGTGCGTTGCCATGCAATCTTCTAGTTATATACTCACTCTCTTTTCAAAAGTGTACTGCCGGCTGCACATTACAGAAACCACATCAGGGTAACGAAAATGACATATACGTAGTGAGAGTGTTAATTGCTTAACTATTTGAGAAATATGTTTTTAAAAGAAAAAAAAGCGAACAGAGTAAGGTCCTGTGGCTGGTTCCTTTATTACTGTATTTAACGTTGGTTCTATAAGAAACTAAAGTAACAAATAACTTGATCTATGACCCATCTAACTTAAAAGTACATATCACATGAAAACCATGAAAGGAAGTTGCTATCCAAGATGATGCGCCCAACCACTAAAGTCATCTATCCTAGTGACTTGAGTCTACAACCCAAATTCAAACGGGCGGGGACCCAACATACAAAGGTTGTCTTGGATGGTGGGGTGAAATTGCTTTATGAATAAACCGTACTCAACCTAAAAGTATCAAGTGGTACATCGGTTAACGTAGTTGTTTTTATACAATTTAGCCGTTATCCCAGGACCTAAAAAACCAATGAAAAAGTCATATATTTGTTGCTGCTATTTTTAAAGAAGCACTTTCAAATTACTTAAAACATTGTTGAATCCACTGTACCTTCTGGCAGGAATGGTTAAAAGCAGCAACGAAAAAGTTACTAATTGTGTATATAGCTTAGTCTTTGTACTTCTATAGAGGTCATATCGGCTGGAACATTCATAAGAAATCGGAGAGCTGAGATGATATGCGAGACACGCATCATCTACTTGTTGAAGGAAGACAAAGAGAGCCCTAAAGTGTAAATTTTATTTTTCAATTCCTTGATTAATTCCTTCTTTAAAATCATCAGTATAATACCTTATAATCACAAAATTCAATAGAAATGGGATAAATAAAGAGACCTACTAAGAAACGACTCAAACAGATCCAAAAATGCAAAAAGAAAAAAAACTTTCTAAATTGTTTTATTTATAAAATGATACAAAGAATTGTATAGTTAACATTCTGTCACCAAAATCATTTCCCCGTTTGAAGCCTCTTCCACCACTGCCGAAGTTTCTTTTCTTTTCAGTTTTTGACTTCTTTTCTAAAAATGTTACTATCGCTAAAACCTGTTTTGCTTTATCTATAGTTCCGTATGAGAGGGTGCCTAAACTTTCCATTTTTTTGTAACTGAAGGTTTAGTAATCCCATAAACAAAAAACTATAGGTTGCTGACATTGACAATATGGGATTAATATGACCCGGTATGAGTATGTATATTTCAGGGAGCTCAAAAAACTACATATCACCTGATGCGGTTAACAAAGTACGATAACAAATGATATAACAGATAGAGTTATGACTCTCACAGTGTCATGCAGCCAGTACATATTCAGGTTAAGTGTAATAAAACAGGATGCGACCTTCGGCTCCTGGTGCGACTACGACTATAACTCCTGCTACTGCTACGGTTGCATCTACAACTCCGGCTCCTAGAGAAACTTGAATCATACTCCTTTACCTGTAGGAGTTTGCCTACGGATTTTTCAAAGCGCATAAAATAATAAATTTTCAGCCCAAGCCGCATCTGCCAGCCAATTTCTCACCTTTATTATTCATCCTCAACAAAAATATTGATCAACATTTTTGTAAATAGCAATTGATGTTTTCCCCTGTTATGGAACAATAGGAAACACATCTATTGGAGCGTTTGGTGTTAATTATTAAACATGATTATTATGGTTATTCGAATAATGTGAATCTCATACTCACATGTAATAAAAAGCAACATAGAAGATTTGCGTTTATCGAAATAAACTGATTAGATAATCAGTTTATTTTGTGTACCTGTGGTATTATGAAACCTAAAGATAGTTGGATCATGCCAAATCCCTACAAATCGATTAAAATTTCAAAGGTGACTTATGTATGCAATAAGACTATTACCATTCTTATAAGCTTCTGTTTTCAGAGTTGCATCGTATGTTTGTCAATGTTGTGGTCCATCTTGGAAGCTCGAAAGGTAAGTTAACCATGCCAAAATAGGCGGTCACATTGGCTTGTAATCAAGATCCTAGGACTCATCCCATTAAGTAAGTATACACAGCCCGTGAGTACCCTTAGCCCACCTCATAAGCATCGCACACGACACTTAAAATGAATTATTACAAACACTTAAAACTCTACATCAGAATATAATGAGTTTGGATTAATGATTGTTGATGAGACTGCTTTTGTACATAGTCTCATCGTCCAAATAGGGCTTAAAATGCATTATATATCATCAAAATACCCAAATATATGCTTGTATTTGTTGCTTGTGTATTTTAGGTACGAATATTGAGAAAATGACAAAAGATCACAAGAATCATGCAAAAACGAACACGGGAAACGAAGCCGCACAAAGAACCGGGCCCGAATCATTATTTTCCTATCAAGTCCTTGAAGTTTGAAGATTTGGCAGGATTGGTCCCTCATCTTTTGAAGACTTGTCATTTTAAACCCTTGTAAAACTCAAATATTACATATGGGTTCCTTAAATGTCAAGATTATACATCATTTGCCCTTGAAGAATGCAAAAAGTGCATTAAATACCCTTGAATACATGCTTGATGAAAGTTTGGTGGCCAATATATAAAAAAGAAACTTTTCTATAAAGGGAATTCGTTTTGGGAGTTGTTTAAACTAATATAAAAAGTTGAAGGAATCCTAGGGGTCATTTGTGGGAGACAAGAAAACTCCACCAGCCAACCAATACACGACACCTCATCATAAACCCACCCAAACCCAATTACCCGTATCTTAACCCACCCAAACCCGGTCAACCCACCACTTAAACCAAATACGTTTAATAAAACGTGTTTTCCCTTTTAACACCTCTTAACCTAAACTAAATAGATCAAAACACACACCTTTTTCCTATAAACCCTCATTTTTTCCCCAAATTAAAATTCATGAATTAAGACCTGGTCTATTCCAGATCAGTGATTAATCATGGATAAACCCAAACCCCACTTTTAATCTCCCATCACACTCACTCCCTGGTCCCCAAAATCCCACCCATTGGCAAAAAGACAAAGAAGCACCAGAGAATCAACGATTCATAGGGATTTCGTGTCCTCCAAACGAAATCCAACGTCCAAGATGGATGCATCCCAGCCTGTCTATCACAAAAATCCAAACGAATTGCACATGGCTTCACGATTTATTCAAAAGACGGAATCAAAATCAGCATATCCGCATCTTCAGCAAGGGTAATATTGGAAACTCATTAGATTAGAGTTTTCTTTTGTTTTCATTTCTAGAACAATCCGAGGGGCTTATAAAATGAGGACCGACCTGTGGTGCCCATTTTTTCCCTTGTCTCGGATTTTTGTAAAAAAAACCTCTTTTATGAATGAAAGTTTGAAGTTTTTTTAATCCATCCGAGTTCCATTTTATTTGATGTTTTATGATTTAAGTTAATGTTTTTAAATTTGAGTTGGGGGTTTCCTGTTTGAGTTAATCAGTAAGTAGATTGAAGTGAATCAAAGTTTTCTTATTTAAATTTATTATCAATTTTATTTAAGTATTAAGTATCTGAAGTGGTTTGAAAAGATTTTAAAAGAAAAAAAAACAAGTTGGGAGGGTTTATCTATCTTGCGAGCTTACTGAATCAAGACCATAGGTCTTGATTCTTGGATTTCTTTTGTGTGTTTGTTATTGTTTTTACAGGACTGGAAGCTTGTGCTTGTTTCGCTAGCACATAAGCTCGAAAAATCGGGGGTACGGATGTGTGTCCCTGAGGTTTGCACTTTGTTCTCACACTTGTATTATTTTTATGCTTTGATTTCTTGTTCTTGTGAGTTTGATGACTGTTTTTTTCTGGTTTTATGGGTTTGATTTTGTATTAAATAAATTTCTTGAGTTTGATTAGTAGTATAATCAGTAAGTTTATTTAGGTCTTTTTATTTTCGTTTAATCTGTTTAAACTTGGTAATAAAATATGTCAACTTAGGATTGTGAGATAGCATGCTTATGTTTATTTGCTCTTAGTCTAAGTCGTGTTGGTCATATTCAGTGTTTGCCTGTGATTACATGATAGGGTAGTGCCTTAGTTTTAAAAATCTGGTGTTGGAATTTGACTTGTAAATCTTCTTTTTAGATAAATCGTGCTAGTTTCCTGTATTTGGTTGTTAGTTTAATAAATTTTCAGTCTTTAAAAATAGATTAAAGGTACTTGCTATTTTTCTGTCTAGTTTGTGTTGATTCTTGTCATTTTATAGATGTAAGATTACATCAGTCCTTATTTCTGTAAGTGTAGTGTTTATAAGCAACAGACCTTTGAAATTTGCTCAACATGCCTAAAAAGGTGTTCGGGACAGTAGGGTTTAGGGGTATAATCTAACCTCCAAACCCTGCTTAGCTCTGCACAGCTGTTTAGGGTCTTGGTTAAGTGATTTTTTTTGGCTAAACATTTGGTAGCATTAGGTTTATAAGTGGATTTGCTGAGTTTGAAAAATCTGCATATGTTCATGTTTTTTTTTTTTCAAGTTACTAATTAGTGTCCCTTTTTCTAGTGCTTGCAATCCATGAATGTGCTT
Source organism: Glebionis coronaria (assembly GCA_025667525.1). Lineage (NCBI taxonomy): Eukaryota > Viridiplantae > Streptophyta > Magnoliopsida > Asterales > Asteraceae > Glebionis > Glebionis coronaria. The sequence continues at coordinate 30,066 of JANFOE010002544.1, read as the reverse complement.
TGTTTGTGTATGATAAGTTTGTTGAGCCTGTGATGTTAATGAATGACCTCCGTAACCAAGATTGATAACCAAAAGTGCAAAATTGGCTTTATCGTGGTATATTACACACGCATGTCTAGTAGTATTATTTTAAGGTTGTAAGAAGTTGTTTGATTGAATTGGATTGAATTTGTATAAGAGTGCTTGCAACCTGTTTGCTTCCTGATTACTTGCTTGTATATCAGTCAGTTTGTGTCCGTGTTTGTTTCTTTTGCTTTCTGATTGCTTGATACACCCCCACAAGCCAACTGCAAGTGGGGGTTTTGACTGTCCATAAAGAACACAAAAACAGGAACCAAGAAGAAAAGAAAAAGGATTCCAAGTCTGGGACCTATTTGATTCAAATTAGGGATTAATCTTGGCTTAAATTAGACTTGTGATTTTGTTTTGGTAAGAAGAAGTAACTGTGAATAAGTGGGGTAAAAAGAAAAAAATAAAAAAAATATTTGAAAAATTTTGGCGTGGCCAGGACTCGAACCTGCGCCACCACTGCCAAAGCACACACACTCTACCGCTCGCCCTTGGGACTTTTATTGTTAAGTCTTCAAAACAACTTCTATATAAGGTGTGTTATGTCTTTGCTTATTAATACAATTCAAATTGTAATAAGCAGATTTTAGCTTATTGAAATTAGTTTTTTTTTGCTTTCTCAATTTTTCTGAGTTCCTTTTTCATTTTGAGATTTTTGAAAAGTAGATTCAGATTTTTGTCTTTATTTAATTATTTTTTATCATTATTTTAATCCTAAATTTTAGAAATTTATTAAAAAATAGCAAACAATACTTTAATTTTTTTTAGAAAAATAATTTTTAGACTTTATTTAATATAAATTAGGTTTACATAACTTAAAATTTGTATTTTTACTTTTTATTAATTTTATTTATTTTTGAGTTTTTAATTAAAATTTAAAAATTAATATAAATTAATTAAATAAGTTTTGAAAATTTTGGTTTTCACTTTTGTTTTAATTAGATTTTTCTTAATTTAAGTTTAAAATTTGGTGATTTTTAGAATTGTTTCAATTTTCGTCAAATTTTACGATTTTGCGTTTTTTACGTCTTAGGGTTATTTTTAGCATTATTCGTCTTTTCCTTTCTTTTCTTTCATCAATATAATCACAAACAAATCAAAAAAATCAATTCTTAACACAACGCACTTGCCTCCTCGAGAACGAACTCACCTTTAGGGTCATTCACACACGGTTTTCCTAAATCGTCGTGCTCACTTGCCCTATTTATTGCTCTTTTCCTAAAGAGTGGTAAAAACTCCAACATCATTTTGGCGCCGCTGCCGGGGAGGCGTGTTGTGTTTTGGTTAAACAATTGTTGTTTTTATATATAGCCATAATAGTATTTGTATTAGTAGCACTCTACTAATACGTATTATCGGTTTTTCGTTTTTTGTGAATACTATTACTATATTGTATACATAGAACAATAAATTTACAAGTACTCCAAATACGTGAGAAATCACAACCTTGACTTGGGAGGTCATTACCCAATCATTGTATTCAATCTCAAACCAAAGAAAAAGGCAAAAATAGATAAATACTTTCGTGAAGCTTGATTTTGAGAAATACAAACTACAAGGTGGGTATAAGGCGGTTGTATTTCACGACCTAAAGGAAAAAGGCTCTTAAGTGCTTCGCGCCGCCTCGTTTCCTTCTCTTGCTTGTGCGTATTTTGATTTTGAAAGCTAATCGAGGGTTTTGCCGCCCAAAGTATTACTAAGTATCATATATATTTTCTTGGTTTCCATTGATTAAACCCTCTTGAACGATTTGGTGTTCCACCATCGTTCTAAAGTCATCGAAGGCGTTCACTTCACGTGATCGTTTTCATTCCTTGAGGCTTCTTTAATCGAGAGATTTGATTAAGGAGGAGATTTGTAGATTTGTGTCTACCTAATACATTTCAAAAATCCAAAAAAAAAGTAAAAACAATCAAAAACCACAAAAAAAAATTGAAAAAGTAAAAACACCAAAAAGAATCTTCTTTGCTCGCCTTCTCGTTGTACGTGACGTTTATGAAAACTCGCTCCAAAGCAAGACGTGCTCGTAAACGAAGAAACAAATCAATCACTCCTTCTAGTGAGGAGTCTCCTATTGACGAACCCATTATAGTGAAAGAAGCACCCATGGCTAATCGAACTATGATGGAGTTGCTTCAAGCACCCACCGAGGGTTATGGAGAAGTGATTGTGATTCCCGCTATCCTTGCGGAGAATTTTGAGGTTAAGACGGGTTTGTTGTCCATGATTCAAAACAACAAGTTTCGAGGTGACGAAAAGGACAACCCTCATAACCACATTCGCCAATTTAATCATCTCACCGCCACTTGCAAGTTTAAGGACGTCTCAAACGACTCGATTAAGATGATGCTTTTTCCGTATTCCTTAGCGGGGCCCGCAAAAATTTGGTTAGAGAAAGAGCCACCCAATTCTATATTGACGTGGAAGGATCTCGTTTCAAAATTCGTGAACCAATTTTTTCCGCCCTCTAAGACTACGCATTTGAAAAACGAGATTTCAAAGTTTTCACAAGAGTATAATGAGAGTTTTTCAACGGCTTGGAATAGATTTAAGGAAATGTTGCACGAATGTCCTCATCATGGTTTTTCCGACTTGCATGAAATTGACACGTTTTACAATGGCTTGAATGATCATGAGCGTGATTATCTTAATGCCGCCGCGGGTGGTAATTTTTTGTGTAAGACGGTCGAGGAAGCATTGTTAATCATTGAGAATAGGTCTAAGGTCTATAGTCCTCGTAGCACGTCGAGTGTTCGTAAGACTTCGTCTTCGCCTTCGCCTTCATTGTCACACACCGTTGATGCTTGCCAAATCGAGGCTAATTTGGAGAACAAGATTTTTGATAAGTTGAAAGGATTGTTAATTGAGTTTAAAGTTGGTGAACAACCCACTCCCGCTACAATTAAAGCGGTTGAGGTTTCTTGTATGTATTGTGGTGGAGCTCACGATTATTTCGAGTGCATTACCAACGGTGGTAAGACTTCGAGTGCCTTCGCGGCCGCGGGAACTTATAACCAAAATGGTCAAGTTCCTCGCACTAATCAATTGACTCCACCGGGTTTTCCACCAAATCAAAATGCTAACAATTATCGAAACAATCAAGTTGGTTACCAAAGCAATCAAAGGAACAATTTCAAGGGTAATAACAACTATGGGAATCAAGGAACTAGTAGCCAATTGCAAAATCAAAACCAAAACCGTAATTTACAAAACACGAGTCAAGGTCTTCAAAATGTTTACACTAAAGAACTTCCAATGTTTTTTTTGAATTACGCCACGGCAAATGATAAGATTTTGGAAAACATTCAAGAGCAATTGGCTAGTCAAGCTAGGGACACGGCTAAAAACACTAAGGAATTGGCTAATTTTGTGAAGGAAAATCTTAACATGAGAAATGAGTTGAAAAATGATTTTGCCAATCAAATTAGAGGTCAAAACAATAAGATTGAACAAAGACATGCTAGGCTTGAACAAAGAATTGACCAAAAAGCCGTTAGTCAAGATTTGAAGTTTAATAGTCAAGATGCTAAGCTTAATGCCATTTTAGAAGCCGTCATGGGAAACAAAGCCTCTACTTCGAGTGGTCTTCCTAGCAACACCGTTTCAAACCCGAAGGGAGAGATGAAAGTGATTACCACACGAAGTGGTAAGACACTTAAAGAACCGACTCCTCAACCAATTACTCCAACGGTGGAGGAAATTGAGGAAGAACCCGAGGTGGTGGTCGAAAAGGAGCATATTTCAAGCCCACAAAGTACCGCTCATGACACACCTACGGTCGACCCTTTACCAACATTGGAACCCGAGATTCCAAAGGCTGTGCCTATGCCCCAACCCACACCACCCTTGTCTTACCCATCGAGACTTAGGAAGGAGAAACGACAAGAGCGCGACAACTACCAATTTGAGCTTTTTATGAAAATGTTTCGTGAGTTGCACCTTAATGTGAGTTTCGCTGATGCTTTGGTCATGATGTCTCGATTTGCCGCTAACATTAAGAGTATGTTGAACAACAGGGAGAAATTGCACCAAATGTCTAGTTGTTCGTCGGTTTATCTTAATCGCATACCTCAAAAAGTCGGTGATCCCGGTAAATTTTTGATCCCTTGTGCAATTCAAGATATGGAAGAATGCTATGCCTTGGTCGATCTTGGTGCTAGCCTTAATTTGATGCCACTTGCAGTCTTCAAGTCGCTCAATCTTCCTAATCTTACTCCTTCACGAATATCTATTGAGTTGGCCGACCATTCCACGATTCTTGCATGTGGTTTGGCGGAAGACGTTTTTGTGAAAGTGGGGAAGTTCTACTATCCCGTAGACTTTATCGTTGTTGATATCCCCACGGATCCTCAAGTTCCTCTTATTTTTGGTTGTTCGTTTTTAGATACGTCTATGGCTTTAATTGATGTGCATGCTAGAAAGATCACCTTACGTTTCAACGACGAGGAACTTGTTATAAACGCAACTCAAAATTCTCAACTTTCTCATGTTTATTCTGTTGCTACCATAAACCTCGTTGATATGATCGACGTGGTTTGCGAGGAATTTTCACAAGAAGTTTTAGGGTTTGGTGATGAAGAAACTAGTGGCAATCCCACTATGTTAGATCCAATTCTTGATAATTCGACACCAACCTTCACTCCTTTCGAAGGTGGTGGTTTTACGTTGGAAGAATGAAATGTTCCACGTACTTGTGACGAAGACCTTGACAACGATGAGGACTTCTCGATTATCAAGGATTTTCTCAACGATTTCCCATTTCCTCCACCCGAGGAGGTTAGAGTATCGAGCCCAAATCTTCACTTGAGGAACCACCTATCCTCGAGTTGAAAGATTTACCTCCTCACCTCGAATATGTCTATTTGGAGGAGGACGACAAGTTGCCGGTTATTATTGTGAAAGTTAATGGAAGGATCTTTCGAATGTTGAAAAAACCGCACTTGTCGATGTTCTAAAGGATCACAAAGGGGCGATTGCATGGAAGTTATCCGACATTAAGGGAATCGATCCAAAGTTTTGTACCCACAAAATCTTAATGGAGGAGGATTTCAAGCCCACAATCCAAAGTCAAAGAAGGGTGAACCCTAAAATTCACGACGTCATTAAAAAGGAGGTCCTTAAACTCCTTGACGCGGGAATGATTTACCCTATTTCCGATAGCCCTTGGGTGAGTCCTATTCATTGTGTCCCTAAAAAGGGAGGGATGACCGTTGTGCCAAACGATGCCAACGAGTTAATTCCCACTAGACTCGTGACCGGATGGAGAGTGTGCATTGACTATCGAAAGTTGAATGAAGCCACTCGAAAAGACCATTTTCCCTTGCCCTTCATGGACCAAATGTTGGAGCGTCTTGCGGGAAATGATTTCTATTGCTTTTTAGATGGTTTTTCCGGTTACTTCCAAATTCCCATCGATCCTCGTGATCAAGAAAAAACTACGTTTACGTGTCCATATGGAACGTTTGCCTATCGTAGAATGCCATTCGGACATTGCAATGCACCAGGAACCTTTCAAAGGTGCATGATGGCTATTTTTCATGATATGATCGAGAAGACGATGGAAGTCTTCATGGATGACTTTTCCGTGTTTGGTGATTCTTTTACTTCGTGTTTGTCGAATCTAGAGAGAATGTTGAAACGTTGTGAGGAAACCAACCTTGTGCTCAATTAGGAAAAGTGTCATGTTATGGTTAAGAGTGGAATCGTCTTAGGGCACAAGGTCTCGAAAGCGGGGATTGAGGTAGATCAAGCTAAGGTAGACGTCATCGCCAAATTACCTCATCCCAAAACCGTTAAGGGAGTTAGGAGTTTCCTAGGCCACGCGGGCTTTTATCGTCGATTCATCAAGGATTTTTCAAAGATTTCTCGACCCATTACACATCTTCTTGAAAAAGAGGCACGTTTTGTCTTTGACGAAGATTGTGTACGAGCCTTTGAAATCCTTAAGAGGAAACTAACCGAAGCTCTCATTCTTGTTGCTCCCAATTGGAACCTCCCCTTTGAGCTTATGTGTGATGCTAGTGATTACGCTATTGGGGCCGTTTTGGGGCAACGTCATGATAAGCACTTCTTGCCTATTCACTATGCTAGCAAGACGATGACCGAGGCTCAACTAAAATACACTACAACGGAAAAGGAATTCCTTGCCGTGGTGTATGCATTTGAGAAATTTCGACCTTATCTCGTCTTGACGAAATGCATAGTGTATACGGACCACTCGGCTATTAAGTATCTTATGGCAAAGCAAGATGCTAAGCCTAGATTACTTCGTTAGATTCTCCTCTTTCAAGAATTTGATCACAAAATCGTTGACAAAAAAGGAGCCGAGAATCTAGCGGCCGATCATCTCTCTCGTTTGGAAGATCCTCACCAAAGTGTTTACGAGCCTAAGGAAATCACCGAAACATTTCCGCTCGAGACACTTGGTGTAGTGACTTCTAAGCTTGATTCTTCTACCCCATGGTTTGTGGATTTTGCAAATTACCATGCGGGTAACTTCATCATTAAGGGTATGACGACTCAACAAAAACGAAAATTCTTTCGTGATGTCAAGTTCTACTTTTGGAACGACCCTTACTTGTTTCGAACTTGTGCGGATCAAATCATCCGACGTTGTGTTTTTGGCACCGAAGCTTCTAACATCCTTAGAGCTTGCCATGAGGGACCCACGGGTGGTCACCATGGTGCTAATCTCACGGCTAAAAAGGTGTTTGATGTCGGCTTCTTTTGGCCTACTATTTACCGAGATGCACAAGATCTTGTGAAGTCGTGTGATGCATGCCAACGACAAGGAAAAGCCTCACAAAAAGATGAAATGCCACAAAACATCATCCAAGTGTGTGAGATCTTTGACGTTTGGGGTATAGACTTTATGGGGCCGTTCCCATCATCTCGTGGTAATAAGTACATTCTCGTTGCGGTTGACTACCTTTCTAAGTGGGCGGAGGCCAAGGCCTTGCCCACCAATGATGCTCCTGTGGTAGTCAAGTTTTTGAAGCAATTGTTTTCTCGGTTTGGAACCCCTCGTGTTATCATAAGCGATCGTGGAACCCATTTTTGTAACGACCAATTTGAAAGGGTTCTAAGGAAATATGGGCTTACACATCGGCTTTCTACGGCTTATCACCCACAAACGAGTGGGCAAGTCGAGGTTTCAAACCGAGCCTTGAAGAGGATTTTGGAGAGATCCGTTGGAGAGAACCGACAATCTTGGTCGGATAAGTTGGACGATGCTTTATGGGCCTTTAGGACTGCTCATAAGACGCCCATTGGGTGCACTCCCTATAAGCTTGTGTATTGAAAGAATTTTCATTTGCCTATCGAGTTAGAACACAAGGCTTATTGGGCCCTAAAGCATTGTAATGATGATATGGAGACCGCGGGAAAACACCGGAAAATGCAATTAAATGAATTGGATGAATTGAGGGACATTGCTTATGAAAAATCATTGATTTATAAAGAGAAAACTAAAAAGTTGCATGATTCAAAAATTAAAAACCGGGTTTTTAACATTGGGGATCAAGTTTTACTTTTTAATTCAAGATTGAAAATCTTTTCCGGTAAATTGAAATCCCGTTGGTCCGGTCCATTCACCGTGACTCAAGTGTTTCCGTATGGAACCATCGAGCTAGCTCAAGATGATGGTCCTAACTTCAAGGTGAATGGACATAGGTTGAAGCACTACTTTGGCGGGGAAGTTCCATCCTTGAACTACCTCGACCAAGTCACCTTCCCCAATGATAATTAGTATTGAGGGGATCGAGTCGAGCTCATGACTCGGTATTCAAAAACGAGGTGCCTCGTAGGGGAGTCCCATGCTTATCCTATGTACATATTATTGTTTTCTAATGTAGCTTACGTGTGGGGATTTATGCCCTTCCAACCTTTGTTCTATGGTTGTTTGTGAATTGTGGTTTTTAGATCATGATATTCACGATTGGAGCCTCTCGTGTTCGATTTAGGGGAGCACTCGATCGTTTGCTTTGGAGACATTTCTCAATATCCATGATATACCCTTTTGATGTTCTAACCTTAGGTTTTTAGCACACTTCATAAACGGCTATTAATTTATTGGTTACACCCTTTCAATGCTAGATTAGGCATTCGACTACGTCTCTAGTATGGGGGTGTTTGCACCCCTAGACTCGAAACATTGAGGACAATGTTTAACTTTAGTATGGGGGGTGAATAGATACTTGCCTTGCCAAACCTTCACGCTTTCCAAAGTTTATCTTTTTGTTATCGTTTTGCTGCAAAATAAGGCTAAAAATGGCCAAATTTTAATTTTTTTTTCTAGTTTTTCATAAGTGTTTAAGACACGAATGTAGATTTTCTGATGGCGAGAATAAGAGTAATTTTTGACTCGACCGTGCGTGTGGAGCACTTAGCTTTGATTCCTTAACTTTTTAGGCTAAGTCTCTTAAATGAGGACGAGAAATGATAGAGTTAATTATAAGTTACTATGCTAAACGTAGAGTACTCGTATTCTTTCAAAAACTCATGTGTTCTTGTTGTTTGCTTATTCTCCCTTCGCATGTAAATATTTTTTGCTTAATAAATATTGACTTAGCGGTTTAGTTAGGATTGTTGGGTTTCTAGTCTTTTCTAGTAGCTTCCGTGTAATTAAATTGGGAAGACATTAAGGTATCGCCAGCGTCACGGTTTTGAAGTATTGGCACCCGAATAATCGAAAGCTTCACCCAATAATAAGATTTCAAGTGCTCACCTAAATCTAGCAAACAATTTGAAGCCCCACAAGGCCGAAAAATCTATGCAAAAATTGAAAGTGAATTAAGTCTTAATCTTCGAAGCTTTAAAGATCCAAAATTCGCTTTAGCGTGAGGATATACGTCTTTGGCTAATAAAACCACCGATGAGGCGGATAATAAAAAGCAAGGCAAGACCGAAGTCATAATAAAAGCTTCATGGAGAAGTTGAATAAAAGATGGAGGTAAACCAAAGATAATAAGGCCCTTCCGTTAGGGGGCGTATAAAAGTCTTGGTAATAAGTCTCATGTTCAAAACCGTTATAAAACCGTGTTTATCGATTCTTCTTGTCAACTTAATTTTTTAACATCGTTGTCTATTAGGAGGGGTTATTGATTTGATGGTCTTAGTTACACCGTTAGGACTCTATTTTTAGACCTAAATCTCTATTATCGCATAAGTCAAACAATGTATCCTCGTGAAACATTCAAGGCAAAATAAAATATAAGAGATACAACTTAGGAATAATGGGAGGATAAGTACGTGATTAGGGCATATGAGTAGTGTTAGCATTACTAACTTATAATGACAATGATCTCGTTGCACGCTTGGCATGGAATTAGAGTGAAAATCGAGGACGATAAAACTATTTCTAACGAAGCATTCACGTGTTCTTATTCTATGAACCTAAACGTCCCATTTTGTGATGAAAATCATACATTATGTCTAAAACACAAGTAGTAGTAATAGTAGTAGTGTAACTAGTTTATCATTTCAATAAAGTGAATAAAAATGAATTTTGAAGATGCTACGATACTTTATTCTAGCATTGCGTGAGGGCACGGCAATGGTTTAGTATGGAGGAGTGATGAGACTGCTTTTATACATAGTCTCATCGTCCAAATAGGGCTTAAAATGCATTATATATCATCAAAATACCCAAATATATGCTTGTGTTTGTTGCTTGTGTATTTTAGGTACGGATATTGAGAAAATGACAAAAGATCACAAGAATCATGCAAAAACGAACACGGGAAACGAAGCCGCACAAAGAATCGGGCCCGAATCATGATTTTCCTATCAAGTCCTTGAAGTTTGAAGATTTGGCAAGATTGGTCCCTCATCTTTTGAAGACTTGTCATTTTAAACCCTTGTAAAACTCAAATATTACATATGGGTCCCTTAAATGTCAAGATTATACATCATTTGCCCTTGAAGAATGAAAAAAGTGCATTAAATACCCTTGAATACATGCTTGATGAAAGTTTGGTGGCCAATATATAAAAAAAGAAACTTTTCTATAAAGTGAATTCGTTTTGGGAGTTGTTTAAACTAATATGACAAGTTGAAGGAATCCTAGGGGTCATTTGTGGGAGACAAGAAAACTCCACCAGCCAACCAATACACGACACCTCATCATAAACCCACCCAAACCCATTTACCCGTATCTTAACCCACCCAAACCCGGTTAACCCACCACTTAAACCAAATACGTTTAATAAAACGTGTTTTCCCTTTTAACACCGCTTAACCTAAACTAAATAGATCTTTTTCCTATAAACCCTAATTTTTTTCCCCAAATTAAAATTCATGAATTAAGACCTGGTCTATTCCAGATCAGTGATTAATCATGGATAAACCCAAACCCCACTTTTAATCTCCCATCACACTCACTCCCTGGTCCCCAAAATCCCACCCACTGGCAAAAAGACAAAGAAGCACCAGAGAATCAACGATTCATAGGGATTTCGTGTCCTCCAAACGAAATCCAACGTCCAAGATGGATGCATCCCATCTTGTCTATCACAAAAATCCAAACGAATTGCACATGGCTTCAAGATTTATTCAAAGACGGAATCAAAATCAACATATCCGCATCTTCAGCAAGGGTAATATTGGAAACTCATTAGATTAGGGTTTTCTTTTGTTTTCATTTCTAGAACAATCCGAGGGGCTTATAAAATGAGGACCGACCTGTGGTGCCCATTTTTTTCCCTTGTCTCGGATTTTTGTAAAAAAACCTCTTTTATGAATGAAAGTTTGAAGTTTTTTTAATCCATCCGAGTTCCATTTTATTTGATGTTTTATGATTTAAGTTAATGTTTTTAAATTTGAGTTGGGGGTTTCCTGTTTGAGTTAATCAGTAAGTGGATTGAAGTGAATCAAAGTTTTCTTATTTAAATTTATTATCAATTTTATTTAAGTATTAAGTATCTGAAGTGGTTTGAAAAGATTTTAAAAGAAAAAAAACAAGTTGGGTGGGTTTATCTATCTTGCGAGCTTACTGAATCAAGACCATAGGTCTTGATTCTTGGATTTCTTTTGTGTGTTTGTTATTGTTTTTATAGGACTGGAAGCTTGTGCTTCTTTCGCTAGCACATAAGCTCGAAAAATCGGGGGTACGGATGTGTGTCCCTGAGGTTTGCACTTTGTTCTCACACTTGTATTATTTTTATGCTTTTGATTTCTTGTTCTTGTGAGTTTGATGACTGTTTAGTTTGCTGGTTTTATGGGTTTGATTTTGTATTAAATAAATTTCTTGAGTTTGATTAGTAGTATAATCAGTAAGTTTATTTAGGTCTTGTTATTTTAGTTTAATCTGTTTAAACTTGGTAATAAAATATGTCAACTTAGAATTGTGAGATAGCTTGCTTATGTTTATTTGCTCTTAGTCTAAGTCGTGTTGGTCATATTCAGTGTTTGCCTGTGATTACATGATAGGGTAGTGCCTTAGTTTTAAAAATCTGGTGTTGGAATTTGACTTGTAAATCTTCTTTTTAGATAAATCGTGCTAGTTTCCTGTATTTGGTTGTTAGTTTAATAAATTTTCAGTCTTTAAAAACAGATTAAAGGTACTTGCTATTTTTCTGTCTAGTTTGTGTTGATTCTTGTCATTTTATAGATGTAAGATTACATCAGTCCTTATTTCTGTAAGTGTAGTGTTTATAAGCAACAGACCTTTGAAATTTGCTCAACATGCCTAAAAAGGTGTTCGGGACAGTAGGGTTTAGGGGTATAATCTAACCTCCAAACCCTGCTTAGCTCTGCACAGCTGTTTAGGGTCTTGGTTAAGTGATTTTTTTTGGCTAAACATTTGGTAGCATTAGGTTTATAAGTGGATTTGCTGAGTTTGAAAAATCTGCATATGTTCATGTTTTTTTTTTCAAGTTACTGATTAGTGTCCCTTTTTCTAGTGCTTGCAATCCATGAATGTGCTTTGTTTGTGTATGATAAGTTTGTTGAGCCTGTGATGTTAATGAATGACCTCCGTAACCAAGATTGATAACCAAAAGTGCAAAATTGGCTTTATCGTGGTATATTACACACGCAGGTCTAGTAGTATTATTTTGAAGTTGTAAGAAGTTGTTTGATTGAATTGGATTGAATTTGTATAAGAGTGCTTGCAACCTGTTTGTTTCCTGATTACTTGCTTGTGTATCAGTCAGTTTGTGTCCGTGTTTGTTTCTTTTGCTTTCTGATTGCTTGATACACCCCCACAAGCCAACTGCAAGTGGGGGTTTTGATTGTCCATAAAGAACACAAAAACAGGAACCAAGAAGAAAAGAAAAAGGATTCCAGGTCTGGGACCTATTTGATTCAAATTAGGGATTAATCTTGGCTTAAATTAGACTTGTGATTTTGTTTTGGTAAGAAGAAGTAACTGTGAATAAGTGGGGTAAAAAGAAAAAAATAAAAAAAATATTTGAAAAATTTTGGCGTGGCCAGGACTCGAACCTGCGCCACCACTGCCAAAGCACACACACTCTACCGCTCGCCCTTGGGACTTTTATTGTTAAGTCTTCAAAACAACTTCTATATAAGGTGTGTTATGTCTTTGCTTATTAATACAATTCGAATTGTAATAAGCAGATTTTAGCTTATTGAAATTAGTTTTTTTTTGCTTTCTCAATTTTTCTGAGTTCCTTTTTCATTTTGAGATTTTTGAAAAGTAGATTCAGATTTTTGTCTTTATTTAATTATTTTTTTATCATTATTTTAATCCTAAATTTTAGAAATTCATTAAAAAATAGCAAACAGTACTTTAATTTTTTTTAGAAAAATAATTTTTAGACTTTATTTAATATAAATTAGGTTTACATAACTTAAAATTTGTATTTTTACTTTTTATTAATTTTATCTATTTTTGAGTTTTTAATTAAAATTTAAAAATTAATATAAATTAATTAAATAAGTTTTGAAAATTTTGGTTTTCACTTTTGTTTTAATTAGATTTTTCTTAATTTAAGTTTAAAATTTGGTGATTTTTAGAATAGTTTCAATTTTCGTCAAATTTTACGATTTTGCGTTTTTTACGTCTTAGGGTTATTTTTAGCATTATTCGTCTTTTCCTTTCTTTTCTTTCATCAATATAATCACAAACAAATCAAAAAAATCAATTCTTAACACAACGCACTTGCCTCCTCGAGAACGAACTCACCTTTAGGGTCATTCACACACGGTTTTCGTAAATCGTCGTGCTCACTTGCCCTATTTATTGCTCTTTTCCTAAAGAGTGGTAAAAACTCCAACATCAATTGTGTAGATACAGGAACAAAGAGGAAAAAAAGAAGAAACCAAAAGATAAAAGAAAGAATTAGGATTGACCCTGTTTGTTAGCATAAACTCGTTGAGGTTTGCAGCCATCCCAACAAATACACATATAGATAAAAGAGAAACAATAGATCACTTACGTAACTATTTGGCATGGCCTTCCCATCTCCAAGAATCAAATATAGGTTGTAGTATCCAGCTAACGTTAACCACAAAGTTGAATGCATAGCTACCTCATTTCAAGAGCCTACATAAAAGTAAAGAATGTTAAACTGTCTATCTTTATCGTAGCGTATTCATTAAACATGTTCAATATATAGATCACGTCTTATATGACATAATAAAAATATATAAAACAACCATAATATATTGGTATTGAATAGTCAGTTGACAAATTTACTTTATGAATAAGTAATTAGTAAAAAGAAAAAAAGTTGCAAGAGTTTACATGGGTTTTAATGTATCATCAAAACAGTAATAGCAGATCCTTAAATCATCAAAACAAACAAACATGTGTAAATATGAAAAAAGTGTCTTTGCAAAAAAAGTTTACAAGAAGAACTTTACCTTATAATTCCCGCAAAAAAACTACAAAACAATATACACATAAACTTTATCAAAACAAAATATAATAGGATGGTTGTATCTTCAGAGGAAATCCGTGAGCAAAGAAACACATGTATAGCTTGATGTAGATACTTGAACCATGTATAACAGGCTTTTCATGATATTGCAATGAGATTTTTAGTAATTATAAAGGATTGTTGAGTATGATGAAGGATATTGGGCCTCTACTTGCGCTTGTATTTCTGCGGGTATTAAGGTTCAAGTTAGAGTTTGAGATTAGGGTACAAAGATGAATTAACCTTCAAAACAAAAAAAATACATTTGGGATAAGGGTTTTTAGAACAAAGAGGCTCTTTTTTACGTGTTTTGGTTTTGAGGTATATGTGTATATATTTGGATGTATATCTTTTTAAGAATTTATTAAGATTGTTTTGGATAGAAAATTATCAAAAGTTGTCTAGCTTGTGGTAAACCTGGTTACTTCTTAACCATAGGTCACGAGTTCAGATCTTATGTTTGACACTTTTTTTACATAATTAACGAAAATGATTAAGAAAACTATGTTTCAAAACACGATATTCATAATAGCGTTTTCAAAACGTAATTTTCAAAAACCACGATTTCAAATCATTAAAAACGTGAAAAATGGAGATAATTTAGGGATTTCTCAAATACTATTGGCTAATAGCTGCCATGTCACATATGACATGGAGAGAAGTGTGGTATCAAGTCATAGTTATACATATATATAAAATAAAGATATATATATATATATATATATATATATATATATATATATATATATATATATATATATATATATATATATATATATATATATATATATATATATATATATATATATATATATATATATATATATATATATATATATATATATATATATATATATATATATATATATATATATATATATATATATATATATATATGTATACATATATATATATATATATATATATATATATATATATATATATATATGTATACATATATATATATATATATATAAATATATATATATATATATATATATATATATATATATATATATATATATATATATATATATATATATATATATATATATATATATATATATATATATATATATATATATATATATATATATATATATATATATATATATATATATATATATATATATATATATATATATATATATATATATATATATATATATATATATATATATATATATATATATATATATATATATATATATATATATATATATATATATATATATATATATATATATATATATATATATATATATATATATATGTGACAATCCGTCAATTTATGATTGATATTTTATTCTCAAGTATTATTTAAAAACATTATTTTAATGTTATATTATGAACTCACTTATTTTTGGGAAGAAATTTGGGTTTACATCTTGAAGTAGCACCGACTACGTCTAAACCGGAGGATTCAACGTTACGTGCTTACGTTTACATACACCGCTTTTGGTGACAGTCCGATATTTCAAAAAATAAATTTATCCGTGAATATTATTTTGAGATTTTAAAATTTGTGTTGGTTCATAAACTCACAAATTTACGAGAAGAGATTAGGACTTACGATTATAATTTAACGTCCTTTACGACTAAACCGGAAACCTTAGGATTACGTATTTACGTTTTCTAACTCTGTTTTTGATGAGACAATTTTTATTAGATTCGTTTTGTGTCGTTGATTCATAATTTATAAAAACGAACGACTCTAGGGCACGTAAATCGAGGAAACTAGAATCGAGGAGTACCCGTAAATTAATAGGGATGGGACAAGTTTACACATGCCCACCCCTATACAAGTGGCGGCCAAGGAAGCTTCACCAACACCATGAGGTGTCAAAAGCTTCACAATGAAGCTTAACACATGTATAACTTTACAAAACCACTTTTCACAAAACCATTTCTCACACATTCAACTCATGCAAACCACTAATCCTCTAATCTCTCTCACTAGCCTCTTTTGGCCATCCCATCTCAACCAAAAACACCCATTTTGATCTTGATTTAACCATGAAATCCTATGTTATTCATACATATGATGATGCCCTCTTGAAGCTCTATTGAATGGTGGTGATTATAACATCCAAAAAGAAGTTTCCTTGGTGTCTTGGGGCTGCTTTTTCCACAAGATGTTCATGAAGATAGGTGATCTTGAAGTTGATATTGGTATATCACAAGTTTTGCCATCAAAATCCAAGCCTTGTTCATCAACCTCATCTTTTCATCACTATGGTGGTATAAGGATCATTCTTCCTATCCTTCTTGTTATTTTGATTATGTAATCTTGAATTTTCTTTTACTTATGTATATGTATATGATGATGAATGATGATTAAAAACATTATGTGTGGATTTTGTGTTGATAGATTTGATTAAAAAGATTAAAAGCTACATAAAAGGATGTTAAAATCATGGCTAAATTAGAAGGCTATATAAAACAGTAAAGAATCTTATGATAAACTGATAAAATGACTTGGATAAATTAATATACAGTAATCTATGAGTCTTGTACACATGTGAGAGTTGGCCATACAATGAAATCATAAAAATGAGTGAGATATGATCAAAACAACTTTAGAGTGCAAATCTGCCTACACTGTTTTGGACGAATTTATTAAAATATTTAGAGGTTGATTCATCAGTAGCTTAAAGGAATAAAATGAAGCACATATCATGTAGTTTCTGTGATAAAAATTTGAGGTCCTATCTCATTATATAACTCTAGATATGGACATTTTAGTGAACTTAAAATTTAGGACTTATTTTGTGAAATTAAAGTTTAATATTATTATATAAGCACTCAAATAAATATAGTATAAAATGTGAATTAAAACCCACTAACTTATATATTTCATTTGTATAAATATGCATAAGGATAAATAAATGGACATTATATAAAAATGGTAGTTTGGTAAGTTTTATAAGTTATAAAAACTATAAACATGATTTTTACGTCCTTTCGGCTAGTATCGTAAAATTAACGTTTTTCGTCAATTAAAACTTAGACGATCGGACCCGTATAATGTAAACTTTTTAAAAGACATATACTGATATCTAAGTACTTAACAGAAGTAAAAACCGATAAAACCCGAACTATATAACATACGGACATTAACGGGCTAAGTTAGCATTATTGGACTAATAATCCAACTAAATGGACTAAACACTTATAAATTTACTTATTGGGATTAACCCACTTGGACACAACATGAAAAGTATAATACTGATAATAAAGGTGTAAAATGGACTAATATAAAGTATTGGGCTTGTAATAGGCTTATTGGGCCTAAAACATGTAAATAAGTAAAACTAGTAAAACTAGTATAAAAATGTTACCAACACATAAACACTATAATGAATGAGTAAAAATGTACAATCTCACTTGATCATCATCATATTTATAAAATCATCATATGTATACATAATTGTTATTTTTATAAAGTAATTGGACAAGTGTCTAAGACAAGTATTATTTTTCTAGGTTTCCGTGATTGAAGCACGTACCGTACATCCGAATTGCCGATAACCCGCTTTCCCACATCAACGTGAGTTCATAGCCTCACACTCTTTTAAATGTTTTTATGAAATATTTTATAAACCCGCGAGGGAGATAACATGTTAGTTTTTTCAAAATAGGAGACTAGTTGTCCCGATTGTCTGTTTATTGATTTGGACCCGAATGATTGTATGACCTGATGAATGATTAAATGACCCGATAGATGAAATGAAATGGATTATTAAAGTTAGGTTATGTCACTAAAAGTCCCATTAGCATGAATTGTTAAATATCGGGATTTGGTAGACGCTTATGCATATAATAGTACTATTTGGGGACGATCACCCCAGTTCGCGCCTTGACGGTTGATCCCTGTCGTGTCACATTGATTGGTAAGTGAATTTATGTATGAGAAGATTTCTATAAGCATGATTATTGTGACGACACGCTGTTTTTGATGGGCAAATGATTGTCGGGTTAGCTACCCGTTGTTTGTTGTAGTAAGGTAACAATGTCATGCGGCTTATAATAATCCAATTAACGAAATACTGCTATACGTACTGAATTACAATGAATTGCCTAACTAGCAATACGGGGTCTTATTATTGATTTTATGTTCGTGTTTTGGTTTTTCATAACCATATTCATATAACGGTTTTTATTTAACTCTATACAACGTTATAAAACGTATTGTATGATATTTTTAACGATAATGGTTCGTATAATGATTTTGAAGGCGAAAGCCTATATTATGATTTTGATAAGGATTTGTATAAAATGACTTTGGCTATTTTATGGCCTATAACAAAGATTGGTACAAAATGATTTTCGGTAATAATTTTATACCGATGTTATATTGATGGATTTCATTAAACTCTATGAATTCACTCGGCGTTTTCGCTGACCTTTTCTTTTAACATGTTTTATCTCAGGTACTTGAAGGTAATTCTCGGGAAGACGACAAGAATTCATGGCCCGCACTTAAATAACAATTTCCATTCAAATGTTTTGTAAAACTTGTATGAAATACAATGGCTTGGGACCTATGTAAACTTGATATTTATGAATGGAAATGCTTTATTATTAAACGACGCGATTTTTAAGCGTTGTCTATGATGTGAGTAATGTGCTATCCTGTAACACCAAAGAGTCTTCCGTTGTATTGAATTGTATAAATTTGGGGGTGTTACAGTTTGGTACCAGAGCTCTCGTTATAGAGAACGAAAGATTTTTAAAAACCAAGGTTTTGAATAAAACATTTGAAAATCTTTTAACTATAATCATTTTTCTAAAAATATCTAAAAATCTTTTGACTATAATGGTGCCGAAGAATTCCGAGTTACCGACAAGGCCAGACTGAGAAGTGTTATTTTAATATATATATAACTTGGATTATATATATATATAAGATGTAATTTGATTACATGATTATTTGATGATTATTTTAATATTTATACGAGGTATTTATACGACGTATATTGTCACAAGGAACCCTAAATCCCCTAGTAAATCAATCGAAGATATTCCCATAGGAATTCTAGCTATTCTAGATCTAAACCAAGTTGTGGATATTTATGATCCTAACAAAATGGTTGATACTCGTAGAAATGTAGATATTAGTTGATTGTGATATTAAAAAAGAATTGGCGAGATTAAATTTGATATCGATGTCATGACGATCTTTCCTTATGGAGTGGAGTTTGACAAAACATTACCACCTGGAAAGGTGTCATCTGTTTCGGTGTCACCCAATTCTTAAACTTGAAATCGAAAGGGTGAATGTTGCACTTGAGGCTGTCATTGGAACCATTACCCAAAAGCCTCATGCCACTAGTAGCTTTCCGAGAAGTCTAATTGAATGTGTGAGTCATTTCATACTAGTGACTCATTTGATAACTATTGTTGTAAGAGCTATAGGATTGGAAATTAAGTGTTGTTTATATTGAGCTTTTATTGCCCTTTTAAGTTTTATGAATAAGGTTGAAAGTATTGGAAAATGAGGTAGGATGTTGCATTGAGTATAAGTTGGTTGAAACTTGAATAAAGTAAAATTTAACCCGTATGGAATATGAGATTGTTAAGAGGAAGTCGTTAAGTTCTGTGATTGAATTATAAGGTTTTAGTTGATTATTGATTCATGTTAAGTGTTGTTCCTAGGCCATTGTCCAATGATGAGGATACCCAGAGTCCAGGAAATAAATTAAAGAAATCTTCTTCTGAATAGGGACCGATGGATCTTCCGGGACAGGTGGAACCCCCATGACTCTTATAGATTAGTATTCATTGTGGTATCTTTTAAAAATAATCCCTAACTTAACTGAGACATCAGTTGGTAGGATGAGTTCTTGGAATTGTATGACATAGTGACACGTAATGTGTTACGGTACATTTTTGACTTGTTTGTGATTAATGAAAATACTACCTTTGATTGCTAAATCCTACATGCATCAATGTTATCTATCTTTTATTGCTTCATCCTAATGCTCGCATTAGTGATGCAACCATTGAACAAGTACTCATCTCGATTTGAGTTACGTTGTGGATTATTCTTTTTGAGTGCCATCGAGGTCATGAACCTCATGATTATTTGGCTAAGCTCATCTCCTATTATATTGTAGTTAGTTCTTGGTGAACAACTCTGCATCACTCTTTTGAAGATCACTGATTGTTTTTATAAGATAAAACAGTATCCTTTGAGAAAATTGAATTTTCATCACTATATGGATTATTTAAAGTGAGACTTATAAATAATCATTATTGAAATAAAGTTGATTATGAAATACCTTGGAAAACTTAATTGTTTTCGTAACAAAGAAAATCTTTGTAAATTTATTTTTGATTCTTATTTAAGAATTAAGCATGAAAATGTTTTTATTATAAACATGATGATAAAATTTTGACAAACTGAGTATTGCATCGTTAATCTTGAAATTGTATATAGTTACACGCCTACATACAATTTGGAATGGACAATGCAAGGCTGATTAGTAGTCACCATAAAACTAATGAATAAACACTACATTTTCTTTGAAGATTGTGAAAGATTAAATTTTATGAGATCTGCAAGAAGTGAAAAATAGGGACATAGTGTTAGGGACACCTACATATGTGCTTGTAGCATCTATACTTCTGAGTCGAATTTACTCATCTGTGGAAATTGTCTTATTTGACAATTGACAATTTCTTCTTGTCCAATTCTCCCGTAGTGAGATTCTTAGGAAAAGTATCTGATTACCGAGTGTTGATACCCGATTGGATGTATCGACGCTCCTATCATTTCTTTTGATTTGATTTCATTTGAATAACTTGGGTAACGATCCGAGGAGATTTCGAATGCGTACTCAAATTATGAAAACATGGGATATATTCATATTCATTAAATGTTTTCGTCTGTATCTGATTTGAAATTATATCGCGTAGATTATGCGTTGACCTTACTCTTTTAATGATAGTTGTGTCTTCATATATCCTTGAATTTGTGAAGGATTATGAGTTATTATTAGTCTTTTGAGAAGTTTACATCTTATTAACGATAATGAAACTAGAAAGATGATAATTCCAGTAGTATGGATTGATTGATTATGACATGACGACATTGTCTTAATTGATGGGAACTCGAATAGAATTCCCCTAAATGATAAGATGTTGATTATAAAAAGTGATCTAAATATTTTTTGATGGATGACCATATCCTGCACTTAGACTTGAAATTATACCGTGAATGGTTGTGAATTAGTCATAGATACTATAATCTAGAAAGAACCTAATATGAATTTATTAAAAGATGTTTCTTTTATCTGAAACTTTAGGAGGTATTTTTTTGGTGAATTACCTAGACTTTTTCCATTAAGGCAAGTTGAATTTGGTATTGATTATATTCCCGGTGCTGCACCTGTGACATGTGCACTGTACATCAGCACCATCTGAATTAAAAGAATTACCGTACAACTGAGAGAGTTGTCTGAGAAGACTTTTATTCTAAAAAGCTCGTCATCATGAAGAGCTATGGTGTTATTATTTCTTATATTTATTGATTACCGTGAACTAGGTAAATTGACGACTAAAAAATCTATATCCACTACCCAAGATGATAGATTTGTTCGATCATTTACAAGGTTCTAGCATATGTTCTAAAGATTTGATCCTCGGCATGGTTATCATCAACTTCGCGTCCACGAAAAAGATTATCTATTCAAATCACTACATCCAGAACTTGTAATAAAAATTATGAGTTTCATGTGATATCGTTTGGATTGACCAATGCACATGTAGCATCCATAAATTTGGTGAATCACGTGTGTAGGCTGTAATTTGATAAATTCATGCTTGTGATCATTAAGGACCATATGTTTGTTTATAAGAATAAGAATGAGTTAATAATTATTTATAGGTCGCCCTGAATTGGCGGAACAATGAAAACCTGTACCTTAAATATATAACGTGCGATTTAAGGCTTAGGGTTATACCAAAAAGGAGGTGCAAATATGTTTTGACAAATGTTTTAACAAAGGATTTTTAAAGGATTATTCCCTTATACCCAAA
Source organism: Glebionis coronaria (assembly GCA_025667525.1). NCBI lineage: Eukaryota > Viridiplantae > Streptophyta > Magnoliopsida > Asterales > Asteraceae > Glebionis > Glebionis coronaria. The sequence goes on along the minus strand of JANFOE010002544.1, from coordinate 8,074 downwards.
ACATTTAACTAAAGTCCTGTTTAGGGGTAAATGTTTGTGTATTCCTCAAGACAACCTAAGAGGGATTGATGAAACCATTTAAACCATGACTTGAAATTTGAAACGACACTTTTTGCTTTTCAACTAAATTTTTTTTTGACCAAAGTATAACCAAAGATTTTTCAAACATTTACGAATCTTATTAATTATTTTCGATAAATCAACAAACATCGTGTTAATTAAATTCAAATTTATTTTGAACATTTTTATATAATTGAACGAACTGAGAAAATTTAAAACTTTTACGTTTACGTTTCATAAAAATTAAATTTTCATTATTTAATTACTTGTAATAATTATCGACGCTTTAAACGACGGATTGAGCGAAACTAATAAAGATAATAGTTGAGATGAAACCAAAACTTAGAAAATATGAAGAAAGAATTTCTGAGTAAATTTTAGTCATGATAATTAGTTCATCAGGAAAGGTAAATGTAGATACTGACACATTATATAGAAAGGATAAAGAATCAATTAGAATGTGTTCCTTAGTAATGACTGTGCAAATAAATTACCGAGTAATTTAAAATATATGCCGATGTTTATAAGAAGGATAATATAGATAATAAAAGGGGGTTCGCGGCTAATGTGAACCATTAGAATTGAGAAGCCAATGGCGTTAAATGTTTTAAAAGGCCGTTTATGGTTGCCTAAATATGGAGGATTGTGAGATATAGTTATGTTGGAATCTTGTAAGTATAAGTATTCTATTCCTGTCATTTCTGATTAAATGTATCTTTATCTGAAGAAGTTTTACTAATGGCAAATTATGAAGGCAGAAATTGCTTCATACGTTAGTAAACGTCTAGCTATTGCAAAGGTCATCATTGGAATTTGATTCGATTTGGGTCATCGTCGACATACTGACCAAATCTGCTAATATCATTCCTGTTAATGATTGATTCTTGATGAAGAAATTGACTCTTTTGTATTTAAAGGAGTTGTGTAAACATAGTGTGCATGTATCGATCATCTCTATCAAGATCCTCGCTTCGCATCAAATTTCTAGAGATTTGCTCAGAAATCATTGAGAATGAATCTTGATGAGAGTACTATGTACCACCCCAATCAAAGGGATTGACCTTTGGTAATAAACTGTAAAATCGTTTTCCTTTGGAGAGATTATCATTGATAATTATCGTATTAGGATCAAGATCGAATCTTGTGAGGATATATGTTAGAGCATCTGTAAGCAGGAGTTAGGATGAAGACACCCGACATACACCCATTGTGAGTTGGACATGTCTTTTAGGTTTAAGGTTTCCTATGATGGCGAACCTAACCTTACAAAATACTCGACCCGCGAGACCTGAAATGATTGTTGAAATTAGGATCTGATTATTGACTGCCGGTAGTGGGCAGGAGGTTATGTGAATATGAAATGTAGATCTTGAAGTGCTAGAGGGGTAGCGAAGTTATGCCAAAAGTTTTAACCATGGAAAAATGAATTGATTATCTGGAAGATCATTGGATATAAGTCCCCGTTGTATGGGACCATTGAGATGATGTAAAAGATTGGTTTGAAAGGCATATAAGCTGGATCTACCCTAGGACTTCAAGAGCTGCGTGAATTATGTTTCGTATATCGAACTTGATAAAATGTCTATCAAGTGAGAATCTGATCACTTCTTGATAAAGTTTAGATCGGCGAAAAGTTGCATTCATCAAAAACCCGTGAACATCATGGATAGAGAAAGTAAGTCAAAATTAAGCCTGATCTTATTCCCGTAGTTATGTTTGATAAAACTCGCGTATTGTAATGGATTACACTTGAGAGAAAATACCAAATGTGGAGGAAATAGCCACATGGCTTTAACTCTATAAGAAGCGAGTAGTAATACAAAATGCTCTTTGAGGACAAAGATCCTGTTTAGGGGTAAATGATGTGACAATCCGTCAATTTATGGTTGATATTTTATTCTCAAGTATTATTTAAAAACATTATTTTAATGTTATATTATGAACTCACTTATTTTTGGGAAGAAATTTGGGTTTACATCTTGAAGTAGCATCGACTACGTCTAAACCGGAGGATTCTACGTTACGTGCTTACGTTTACATACACCATTTTTGGTGACAGTCCGACATTTCAGAAAATAAATTTATCCGTGAATATTATTTTGAGATTTTAAATTTGTGTTGGCTCATAAACTCACAAATTTACGAGAAGATATTAGGACTTACGATTATAATTTAACGTCCTTTACGACTAAACCGGAAACCTTAGGATTACGTATTTACGTTTTCGAACTCTGTTTTTTATGAAACAATTTTTATTAGATTCCTTTTGTGCCGTTGATTCATAATTTATAAAAACGTTTTTCGTAAAACGACCCCAAGGACACGTTAATCGAGGAAACTAGAATCGAGGAGTACCCGTAAAATAATAGGGATGGGACAAGTTTACACTTGCCCACCCTTATACAAGTGGCGGCCAAGGAAGCTTCACCAACACCATGAGGTGTCAAAAGCTTCACAATGAAGCTTAACACATGTATAACTTTACAAAACCACTTTTCACAAAACCATTTCTCACACATTCAACTCATGCAAACCACTAATACTCTCATCTCTCTCTCTAGCCTCTTTTGGCCGTCCCATCTCAACCAAAAACACCCATTTTGATCTTGATTTAACCATGAAATCCTATGTTATTCATATATATGATGATGCCCTCTTGAAGCTCTATTGAATGGTGGTGATTATAACATCCAAAAAGAAGTTTCCTTGGTGTCTTGGGGCTGATTTTCCACAAGATGTTCATGAAGATAGGTGATCTTGAAGTTGATATTGGTATATCACAAGTTTTGCCATCAAAATCCAAGCCTTGTTCATCAACCTCATCTTTTCATCACTATGGTGGTATAAGAATCATTCTTCCTATCCTTCTTGTTATTTTGATTATGTAATCTTGTATTTTCTTTTACTTATGTATATGTATATGATGATGAATGATGATTAAAAACATTATGTGGGGATTTGGTGTTGATAGATTTGATTAAAAAGATTAAAAGCTACATAAACGGATGTTAAAATCATGGCTAAATTAGGAGGCTGTATAAAACAGTAAAGAATCTTATGATAAACTGATAAAATGGCTTGGATAAATTCATATACAGTAAGCTATGAGCCTTGTACACATGTGAGAGTTGGCCATACAATGGAATCATAAAAATGAGTGAGATATGATCAAAACAAGTTTAGAGTGCAAATCTGCCTACACTGTTTTGGACGAATTTATTAAAATATTTAGAGGTTGATTCATCAGTAGTTATAAGAATAAAATGAAGCGCATATCATGTAGTTTCTGTGATAAACATTTGAGGTCCTATCTCATTATAGAACTCTAGATATGGACATTTTAGTGAACTTAAAATTTAGGACTGATTTTGTGAAATTAAAGTTTAATATTATTATATAAGCACTCAAATAAATATAGTATAAAATGTGAATTAAAACCCACTAACTTATATATTTCATTTATATAAATATTCATAAGGATAAATAAATGGACATTATATAAAAATGGTAGTTTGGTAAGTTTTGTAAGTTATAAAAACTATAAACATGATTTTACGTCTTTTCGGCTAGTACCGTAAAATTAACGTTTTTCGTCAATTAAAACTTAGACGATCGGACCCGTATAATGTAAACTTTTTAAAAGACATATAATGATATATAAGTACTTAATACAAGTAAAAACCGATAAAACCCGAACTATATAACATACTAACATTAACGGGTTAAGTTAGCATTATTGGACTAATAATCCAATTAAATGGACTAAACACTTATAAATTTACTTATTGGGATTAACCCACTTGGGCCCAACATGAAAAGTATAATACTGATAATAAAGGTGTAAAATGGACTAATATAAAGTATTGGGCTTGTAATAGACTTATTGGGCCTAAAACATGTAAATAAGTAAAACTAGTAAAACTAGTATAAAAATGTTACCAACACATAAACACTATAATGAATGAGTAAAAATGTACAATCCCACTTGATCATCATCATATTTATAAAATCATAATATGTATACATAATTGTTATTTTTATAAAGTCATTGGACAAGAGTCTAAGACAAGTATTATTTGTCTAGGTTTCCGTGATTGAAGCACGTACCGTACATCCGAATTGCCGATAACCCGCTTTCCCACATCAACGTGAGTTCATAGCCTCGCACTCTTTTAAATGTTTTTATGAAATGTTTTATAAACCCGCGAGGGAGATAACATGTTAGTTTTTATAAAATAGGACACTAGTTGTCCCGATTGTCTGTTTATTGATTTGGACTCGAATGATTGTATGACCTGATGAATGATTAAATGACCCGATAGATGAAATGAAATGGATTATTAAACTTAGGTTATGTCACTAAAAGTCCCATTAGCATTAATTGTGAAATACCAGGATTTGGTAGACGCTTATGCATATAATAGTACTATTTGGGGACGATCACCCAAGTTTGCGCCTTGACGGTTGATCCCTGTCGTGCCACATTGATTGGTAAGCGAATTTATGTATGAGAAGATTTCTATAAGCGTGATTATTGTGACGAGACGCTGTTTTAGATGGGCAAATGAATGTCGGGTTAGCTACTCGTTGTTTGTTGTAGTAAGGTAACAATGTCATGCGGCTTATAATAATCCAATTAACGAAATACTGCTATACGCACTGAATTACAATGAATTGCCTGACTATCAATACGGGGTCTTATTATTGATTTTATGTTCGTGTTTTGTTTTTTCATAACCATATTCATATAACGATTTTTATTTAACTCTATACAACGTTATAAAACGTATTGTATGATGTTTTTAACGACAATGGTTCGTATAATGATTTTGAAGGCGAAAGCCTATATTATGATTTTGATAAGGATTTGTATATAATGACTTCGGCTATTTATGGCCTATAAAAAAGATTGGTACAAAATGATTTTCGGTAATAATTTTATACTGATGTTATATTGATGGATTTCATTAAACTCTATGAATTCACTCGGCGTTTTCGCTGACCTTTTCTTTTAACATGTTTACTCTCAGGTACTTGAAGGTAATTCTCGGGAAGAGGACAAGAATTCATGGCCCGCACTTAAATAACAATTTCCATTCAAATGTTTTGTAAAACTTGTATGAAATACAATGGCTTGGGACCTATGTAAACTTGATATTTATGAATGGAAATGTTTTATTATTAAACGACGCGATTTTTAAGCGTTGTCTATGATGTGAGTAATGTGCTATCCCGTAACACCAACGAGTCTTCCGTTGTATTGAGTTGTATAAATTTGGGGGTGTTGCAGTTTGGTACCAGAGCTCTCGTTATGGAGAACGAAAGATTTTTAAAAACCAAGGTTTTGAATAAAACATTTCAAAATCTTTTAACCATAATCATTTTTCTAAAAATATCTAAAAATCTTTTGACTATAACGGTGCCGAAGAATTCCCGAGTTACCGACACGGCCAGACTGAGAAGTGTTATTTTAATATATATATATATAAGTTGGATTATATATATATATATATGATGTAATTTGATTACATGATTGTTTGATGATTATTTTAATATTTATACGAGGTATTTATACGACGTATATTGTCACAAGGAACCCTAAATCCCCTAGTAAATCAATCGAAGCTATTCCCGTAGGAATTCTAGCTATTCTAGATCTAAACCAAGTTGTGGATATTTATGATCCTAACAAAATGGTTGATACTCGTAGAAATGTAGATATTAGTTGATTGTGATATTAAAAAAGAATTGGCGAGATTAAATTTGATATCGATGTCATGACGATCTTTCCTTATAGAGTGGAGTTTGACAAAACGTTACCACCTAGAAAGGTGTCATCTATTTCGGTGTCACCCAATTCTTAAACTTGAAATCAAAAGGGTGAATGTTGCACTTGAGGCTGTCATTGGAACCATTACCCAAAAGCCTCATGCCACTAGTACCTTTCCGAGAAGTCTAATTGAATGTGTGAGTCATTTCATACTAGTGACTCATTTGATAACTATTGTTGTAAGAGCTATTGGATTGGAAATTAAGTGTTGTTTATATTCAGCTTTTATTGCCCTTTTAAGTTTTATGAATAAGGTTGAAAGTATTGGAAAATGAGGTAGGATGTTGCATTGAGTATAAGTTGGTTGAAACTTGAATAAAGTAGAATTTAACCCGCATGGAATATGAGATTGTTAAGAGGAAGTCGTTAAGTTCTGTGATTGAATTATAAGGTGTTAATTGATTGTTGATTCATGTTAAGGGTTGTTCCTAGGCCATTGTCCAATGATGAGGATGCCCAGTGTCTAGGAAATAAATTAAAGAAATCTTCTTCTGAATAGGGACCGATGGATCTTCCGGGACAGGTGGAACCCCCATGACTCTTGTAGATTAGTATTCATTGTGGTATCTTTTAAAAATAATCCCTAACTTAACTGAGACATCAGTTGGTAGGATGAGTTCTTGGAATTGTATGACATAGTGACACGTAATGTGTTACGGTACAATTTTGACTTGTTTGTGATTAATGAAAAGACTACCTTTGATTGCTAAATCCTACATGCATCAATGTTATCTATCTTTTATTGCTTCATCCTAATGCTCGCATTAGTGATGCAACCATTGAACAAGTACTCATCTCGATTTGAGTTACGTTGTGGATTATTCTTTTTTAGTGCCATCGAGGTCATGAACCTCATGATTATTTGGCTAAGCTCATCTCCTATTATATTGTAGTTAGTTCTTGGTGAACAACTCTTCATCACTCTTTTGCAGATCACTGATTGTTTTTATAAGATAAAACAGTATCCTTTGAGAAAATTGAATTTTCATCACTATATGGATTATTTAAAGTGAGACTTATAAATAATCATTATTTAAATAAAGTTGATTATGAAATATCTTGGAAAACTTAATTGTTTTCATAACAAGGAAAATCTTTGTAAATTTATTTTTGATTCTTATTTAAGAATTAAGCATGAAATTTTTTTTATTATAAACATGATGATAAATTTTTTACGAACTGAGTATTGCATCGTTAATCTTGAAATTGTATATAATTACGCGCCTACATACAATTTGGAATGGACCATGCAAGGCTGATTAGTAGTCACCATAAAACTAATGAATAAACACTACATTTTCTTTGAAGATTGTGAAAGATTAAATTTTATGAGATCTGCAAGAAGTGAAAAATAGGGACATAGTGTTAGTGACACCTACATATGTGCCTGTAGCATCTATTCTTCTGAGTCGAATTTACTCATCTGTAGAAATTGTCTTATTTGACAATTGACAATTCTTTCTTGTCCAATTCTCCCGTAGTGAGATTCTTAGAAAAAGTATCTGATTACCGAGTGTTGATACCCGACTGGATGTATCGACGTTCCTATCATTTCTTTTGATTTGATTTCATTTGAATAACCTGGGTAACGATCCGAGGAGATTTTGAATGCGTACTCAAATTATGATAACATGGGATATATTCATATTCATTAAATGTTTTCGTCTGTATCTGATTTGAAATTCTATCGCGTAGATTATGCGTTGACCTTACTCTTTTAATGATAGTTGTGTCTTCATATATCCTTGAATTTTTAAAGGATTATGAGTTATTATTAGTCTTTTGAGAAGTTCACATCTTATCAACGGTAATGAAACTGGAAAGATGATAATTCCAGTAGTATGGATTGATTGATTATGACATGACGACATTGTCTTAATTGATGGGAACTCGAATAGAATTCCCCTAAATGATAAGATGTTGATTATCAAAAGTGATCTAAATAATTTTTGATGGATGACCATATCCTGCATTTAGACTTGAAATTATACCGTGAATGGTTGTGAATTAGTCATAGATACTATAATCTAGAAAGAACCTAATATGAATTTATTAAAAGATGTTTCTTTTATCTGAAACTTTAGGAGGTATTTATTGGTGAATTACCTAGACTTTTGCCATTAAGGCAAGTTGAATTTGGTATTGATTATATTCCCGGTGCTGCACTTGTGACATGTGCACTGT